>JAMJFZ010002196.1:680000-967500 GCA_026225945.1 Cricetomys ansorgei
CATATGTGTAATCACCTATTTCCAGAGAAGGTGACATTCTGAGGACATGGGGGTCAGGACTTCAATATATCTATTTTGGGGGATACAGTTAAACATGTGACATCCTCTACTGAAAGCTTTCTCCCAAAAAGATTTCATTTCACACTTTAAAAAATTCTTTGTATTGACCAGTGGGATGTACACTCTTTCTTTTATTTTCCCAATTTGTTCTTGTGGGGCAGGTTTTTAAACAGCCAAACTTGAAAAATAAGAAATAACCTAGCAAGCCTATACAACCAGGGGGGGCAAAAAAGCTATGAACACTGAGGTGTTGTTGTTTTTTTTAACTGAAATTCAGCTATTTAAAATGTTGACGATCTGCATTTTAAAACTTAAAAGTTTAAAAGTTAGTGCGTGTGCATTGTACATATCTGTGGGGGCGGGGCATGCAGATAAGCGTCAGAGGACACCTTGGAGGAGCTGGTGCTGTTCGCCACTATTTAGATCCCAGGGATCACACTCAGGTCCATCGCGCTTGGCCGCAAGCACCTTTGCCCACTGAATGTGCTTGCCAGCCCGAATCTGTATTTGTAAATAATATGAATAGTAAGGTAGCTCCTCCTAAGAAAAGGCTTAGCATGTCTGCGATCCTGGTGACTTTTCGTGGTTTTCATCAAATCAGCAGGCTCTTGCGACTTACCGGAAGTAGAAACGATCTCTGCAGGTCTTTCATTCCAAATCATGGTTTTCATCTATATCTCCCACTGTTTTTCCGGAATGAGCACAACAGGCACTATCATGTTGTTTAGTTCTGGTTGCAGAACTACTGGCCTGTGATTCACAGACTGTGTGACAGACGGTGAATGGCACAGAAAGTTCTGTCAATTAGCTAGCAATGCCTGCCTGTAACTTAAGTTATTCAAAGTTTGGAGTTGTAATGGCTGTCTCTAAAACTCTTCCTCAGGGTGCAGAGAAGCCACCCTACACCCGCAACACACGCGCGCGCGTGTACACACACACACACACACACACACACACACACACACACACACACGCACCGCATCACCTTGTCAGATGCGGCCCCACCCACCTGGCCCGCCGGCTTTTACAATTGTTTGTCTTGGACCCGCATCTCTCTAGCAAATGTTTCCACAGATGTACACACATCCCCGAGGGGCAAACAGTAGCCCACTGGGGACGCCAAAGTCAGCCCCGGACGGGCCAGTGGAGCCCAGAGCTAGCACTCCAGAGCCAGGCAGAACCTTCCTATGCAAACAGCAGTGCAGGGCAGAGCCTTCCGCGACAGTGTGGGAGGAGGAGAGTCACGCGGTTTCCAAGGAGACGCGTTGGGTTAATAAGCTTTCTACTGAATGAAAGGCCCCAAGTGGAAACCATGCTGGGAAGGGTTGCTTGATGCCAGCAGCTGCTGCTGCCATGGAAGGGTGGGGGAAGGGGGCTCATTAACACTTCTTAAATTAGAAATCCTTGAATTAAAAATAGCAACCTAATGATTTCTAAAATTAGCCCTCCTTGCTTTCCATAATCACACACTTAGAACTCCCCATACTGGTCTGCTCACCAAACATTGTGGGCTCAGGCAGCCAAGCTCTCCTAAGTCCTTAATGGGCAACCTTGACAGAAAGGGTTGCTCAGGGTCAGGGGTCAGCCAGGAAACCCCCGTCGGCCCTGGTCTTCCACTCTGCAGACCCTGGGCCACCTGGAAGACTTGGGGACTGGGCTTGGCAGCTGGAGGGGGAAGGGGAGACTCCCTTTTAGAGTATTTAAGCATCTGGCCACTTGGGAATACATCCCTGCACAGGGGTCGGCAATCTTGATATCACATCAGCTCTGACTTCCAAAGCGGCCTCTGACCTGCCTCTGGGGTGCCTGAGAAAGTTACCCCCTAGAGACACAGTACCTCAGTCCAGGCTGTGTGGATAATTTGTCATTACTGATTATTGATCAAACAGAAGGAAGGCTTGAGTGTAACAGAAAATCCTGAGTAGACATGAGGCAGGACTCCTTCCTCCACGTGCTTACCACAAGTAGGTGCCAGGAGTTCAGAATGAGGGCTCTGGAGTGCAGTTCCCTGGGATCTCAGGGAAGCACAGGCTGCTGGGACCTGCTGCCACCTCTTCCAGCTCTGCCCTTCCACGCTGTGAAGTCCCAAAAACTCTGTGTGTGTGTTCAGAATATGTTAATTATCATACCAACTGCCTATGGAAAAGTGTGGCGACAGAAATAAATGCAGCGAGATAATATTTAACCCAGTTCCCTTTTCTCGCCCTCCCTCTTCTCCTGGCTTTATTAGGCCTTCTGTGGGCACTTAAGGACCAGATCCACCTCTGGGGACCTGGGCGCTGCCTGGCACAGCTAGCGGGACCTCAGCCATGGCCAGCACAGCCGTGCAGCTCCTGGGCTTCCTGCTCAGCTTCCTGGGCATGGTGGGGACCCTCATCACCACTATTCTGCCGCACTGGCGGAGGACGGCCCACGTGGGCACCAACATCCTGACGGCGGTGTCCTACCTGAAGGGGCTGTGGATGGAGTGCGTGTGGCACAGCACCGGCATCTACCAGTGTCAGATCTACCGCTCACTGCTGGCACTGCCCCGGGACCTGCAGGCGGCTCGGGCACTCATGGTCATCTCCTGCCTGCTGTCCGGCGTGGCCTGCGCCTGTGCTGTGGTGGGCATGAAGTGCACTCGCTGTGCCAAGGGCACACCCGCCAAGACCACCTTCGCCGTGTTGGGGGGCACGCTCTTCCTGCTGGCCGGCCTGCTGTGCATGGTGGCCGTGTCCTGGACCACGAACGACGTAGTGCAGAATTTCTACAACCCACTGCTGCCCAGCGGCATGAAGTTCGAGATCGGCCAGGCACTGTACCTGGGCTTCATCTCCTCGTCCTTGTCTCTCATTGGGGGCACCCTGCTCTGCTTGTCCTGCCAGGATGAGGCCCCCTACAGGCCCTACCAGGCCCAATCCAGGGCTGGGGCCACCACCGCTGCCACCGCCCCTGCCTACCGCCCACCAGCAGCCTACAAGGACAACCGTGCCCCCTCGGTGACCTCAGCCTCGCACAGTGGGTACAGGTTGAATGACTATGTGTGAGTTCCTTCCCAGGCCTCTTCCAGGGCTGCTGAGCCATGAAGGGCCGACTGATGCAGGGACAGATGTACATGTGGGAAGTGAGCCCAGAACACAGGGAAGGAGGGTGTTCTTCAAAGCAAAGACTTCTAAATAGTGCTGTTTTATATTTGCTATATGTATTTATGTGGGTGGTTTAATAAGAGCTCAATAAAGAGTGACTTGGAAGCTTGGCCCAAGGGGTTGGCTGTAACACAGGAACAATGGAGGCAGGTCTGTGAGATGGACAGCCATAGTTCCTGTGGCATCTACAGGTGTGGGAAATCTCTCCTGAACTTTAGGGATTCAGGTATCCTGGTTGTGCAGCCACACTAAGGATGACGACCCCCAAGCCAGACACTGAAGCACTAGCATCCACTAGTGCATGATGGGAAAATCTGAGAAAGCTGACTGCTGAATCCACAAGAAATCACAGAAGCCCCTGTAAATCCAGAGGGAGGGCCAGAGGGAAGGCAAAAGACAAAGAGAATGTTGCTGACTACCTGCAATCTATTCTCATTTAAGTGTGTGTGTGTGTGTGTGTGTGTGTGTGTGTGTGTGTGTGTGTGTGTGTGTATGGGGGGGGGAGAGGGAGAGAGGGAGAGAGAGGGAGAGAGCAAGCTCAGTGCGTGGTGTTGGAGGACAGTCCCCACGGTCTGCTCTCTTCTGCCACCTTGTGGAACCTGGGATGAAGCACAGGTCCTGCCTGCCCCAATGCCTCTGCAGCTGAGAGATCTTGCTGGGCCCACAGCCCCTACTGTTAGAGAGCTAAAAAGCAATAGTGTCTGGTGCCATTGCTTCAGATGCATTGGCAGGAAGTTCAGTCAGCAGTGTTTGGCCCCCATTAACTGAATTTGCCAAACACTTTTCTGGGGTGATCAGTCCTAGTTGCCATGACAACAAGTTCTAGGGAGCGCCTTCTGTTAAAAAAAAAAAAAAAAAAAAACTCCTAGAAAGCTGGGTGAGACCTGAAAGCTGTGAGAGCCCTAGCATCCTTTCTGGCCTCGATCACATGACTAGAGAGCTGAAAAATGTCTTCCCCCCAACCTCCTTCCCACATCCCAGCCCAAGGAGCCTAGATCTCCCACACCCCAGCCCAGGGAGCCTAGATCTGGACTCATATCCTTGCTCTGCCTCAGCCTCTATGCCAGGCTTTGAGTGTGGAGGAAGCATCCACTCAAGAGCTGATCATGAGAGTCCCACCTGCATGGTTCAGGGTGAGGCTCACCAGCTCAGCCTGGGGAGACCTTGGCCCATGATCACAAAGGGTAAGAATGGATATCTAAAAGGAAGGTGAAGGGAGGGTCACAACCCAAGTCCTAGCCCTAGACAGTCTTGGGGGCCTCCACAGCCCCTGCATTAGTTACTTTTCTATGACAAACACTTGCCAATACTGGGGAAGCAGCTCAATTGGTAGTGTGCTTGCACAGCATGACAGGCCCTAGGTTTCATCCCTAGCACCACATAACCCTGGGTGTGGCAGAGCATACCTGTACTGTGGAAACTAGGAAGTGGAGACAGGAGCATCATTAGTTCAAAACCATCCTTGGCTAACAGCCAGTTCAGGCCAGTCTGGGCTGCATGGGACCTTGTCTCAAAAATGAAAAACAAACCACCTGTTAAGACAGAACTCAAAGGAATAAGGGTTGACTGTGGCTACAGTCTAAGAGTTCAGTCCACCACGGGAATAAGCGTTGACCGAGGGTTCAGTCCACCACGGGTATAAGTGTTGACCGAGGGTTCAGTCCACCACGGGAATAAGCGTTGACCGAGGGTTCAGTCCTCCATAGAAGGAGTGCAAGGCAGCTGGTCACATGGAATGCAGTCAGGAAGCAGAGTGTTCTGAGGACCGGTGCTCAGCTGACTTTCTCCCGCTTTCAGTCCTGCCCCAGCCACAGTATACTGCTGCCTACATTTAGGGTGTCTCTTCCCTCCTCCATTAACCAATCCCCAAACTGCCTCACAGACACGCTGGGTAATTAATCTCCTAGATGATTCTAGAGCCTGCCTGTTAAAATAAAGTTAGGGCGCTTAACGGAGTGTCCAGACGTTGAAATTTCCAATGCTCTTTATTAATCACAAACCATGTCAAATCTCAGGGAATTCTAATGCCCCGGCAGCTAGGCAGAGAGCTCACTCCAAGGCTTCCTCACCCCATGCTCTTCTCTAGGTTCTCCTCCTGCTCCTAGCTTCTTCTTCCTTGTTCCCTGCTGTCTGTCTCCTCTCTCCCCCTGCCCTTGCCCTAGTTCTTTTTTATTCCAAATCCTCTCTGTCTCCACCCAGCCTTCCAATATACAAATCAATGGAGCCTAACCTTCATCTTCTTAAGGCTAAGGACTGTCCCATTCTTGTGGAGAGCCGGATAGCCACTCCTTTGTTTACTGGTAGGCAGTGAATCCTTTACTTGCTTCAAGGACAGCTTACTGGAACATTATCCATAACTAAAATCTCCCACAACATCTCACCCTTTTTACTTACAATAAGAACAATATTGACTCAATCAAATGAAACTAAGATATAAAGTTATAGTCTGTCAAATATCGAGTCCAAATTTCAGCAAACTGTTCATGCAGTTCAAATGTCTTTGTGACTGTAAGTGTCCCATAACATCAAGTATCAAGTCCAAAATTCACCAATTATTCATAAAAGTTCACCAACTGTTCATAAAAGTTCACCAATTGTTCATAAAAGTTCACCAATTGTTCATAAAAGTTCACCAATTGTTCATAAAAGTTCAATGTTTAGCAAAATGCTTGTGCAATTCAAATGTCTTTGAAGAGAAATCAGAGGTAGCAGAAGACAATGCGGTAAGAATCAGCAGGTATCTCCATCTGCATCATCACAGTTGAGCACTGTGAAAGCTCCCTCAATTTCCACTGGTCTGTTTGGTAAAACAGACTCCCTGCAGGCAGGTATTTGCATCTGTATCACAATTGAGCACTGTGAGAGCTGCCTCAAATTTTCAAACCAGGCTCCCTTTTCAGCTGCAGAGTCATCTCCAAGATGATTTCAGAGGACAAGATATGAAGCCAATAGCTTCCCAAATTTCCCCTTTTCAAGATGACTGTGTCTGTCTTAGGAGAGAATTAATGAACAATGAAAATTACCTGTCCGAGTTACTGACAGCATGATCTGTCTTGGGGAAATTCATGTCATAATTCTCAATCCTGTCTCTGACTGCCAGCCTCTGTATTTAGCTGGGTAATTCAATTTTTTTGTAATCCATGGCCTCTGGTTTATATGCAGCACAGGAGCAAGGCAGCTAGGAAGGCCTTCAACGATCCATTTTTAGGTTGAAGGTTGGACAGTAACCCGCACACTCTGATGTCTCTCTTCAGTCAAGTAGTCTCTGGATACTCTCAATTGGATGTTTCATTTCTGAAAAGACAAAAGCACAACCTTTCCCTGACATGGGGTGGAGTCTTCACACTCCAGGCTATTATAATTAGAGCAAAATGCTTAAACATTATCTTTTGAAATTAAATTTTTTTTTAATTTGAGGTTAAATAGCCAATTATAGATATATCCTATACCCCTTTCTTTTTTAAATTTTAGTTGAAGTTTTATTTATCATGTATAATATTAAAATCCAATAATTTTTTCCTGCTTGCTGGACGTTCATTTAACATGCCAGTCAAGGGAGTTGTAGCTGTGGCTGATAACAGAAACATCTAGCCACTGCAATGCCTTATGGGTTTTGTAGTCCATGACAACCTGAAGTTTGGAACTTTTTTCAAACATTAACCATAAACAAACTTCCAAATACAGGTAAAATAAATTTTTGTCAACCAAATAAAACCAAATACCAATTCCCTGGGGGACCAGGACCAGTTGGCTGAATTTTTGGTCCAAACTCCTGAACATATTGAAGCTTGTTATTTAACAACCATAGCCAAGCGGCTGCTGAGAGAAAAACTCTAACACAGGCAGTGTAGATTCTGCCCAAGCTCTCTGAGTTGCTTTGTGCAACGATCCATTTTAAAATATTGTCCTCCTTTTGTATCTTGAGCTCAGTTGAGGAACAATCAGAAAGCATACAATCAAGCTTGAGATCTAGGTAATTTACATATGCATTCTGTAATCTGCTTTCTACCTGAATTAACTCCTTTTCTATTGTTGTTAAACTTTTTTGTCTGTTTAAATCTGAGTCGCCATTCAATGCTTGAAATGAATTATTTAACTCTTGAGTAGTTAACCCAATGGTAGGTTCATTAAAACAGATATTAACTTTCAGTGGCTTTTGTAAAAAATATTGACATAAGGTGGTACTGAGAATTCTTGGGGAATGACTTTCCATTGATACCTTTTAACAGGCTGAGAATTATTATCAATACCTGTTCTGTCCTGCTTATGGACAACCTGGACAGTCTGTGATTGTTTTTGATAACATTTTTTAATATCAATAGCATCTTGAATCTTACAGGTTGTCTCTGATATTGAAGGAATGTTAATCTGTACATTCCATTGTTTTAATAGGTCTCTTCCCCATAAACTTATAGCTAGATCTGCCACATATGGTCTTATATTTCCTAGTTCACTTTCTGGTCTTATGCATTTGACACTTGCTATATTTTGTTTTAACTGAGAAAATGTTCCGGTTCCTAAGAACTGAGTAGATATCTCTTGAAGAGGCCAGTTTGGACTCCAGGAGTCTTTTGAAATGACTGTTACATTGGCTCCCGTGTCTAACAATCCCTCAATCAAATTTCCATTTATCTGTACTTTTAACTTAGGTCTCTGATCATTTATAGTTGCTTGCCAAAATACCTGTTTTTCAGTACTTTTTAATTTACCATTGTCCTTGATAGTAAAGTCTAAAGCAGAGCTGTCTTTAGCAACAGGCACTACATGTTTTAATCTCTCTGAGGGTGAGTTAATCCGTTGCTGGTAAGAAATTGTTGGCTCATGTTTTCTGTGATAGGGGCCTGAGCCGGGCCCCCAAAGGGGTTTCCCGACAGCAAGGCAAGGAATTACCTTGAATATCTGTTACAGATCTACACTCATTAGACCAATGTCTGCCTTTTCCACACCTTCTACATATTCCAGGAAACTGAGATTTTCTTTCTGGCTTATTAGAGAAAACATTATTTCTAGGATCCGTTTGTCTACAGTCCTTTTTAAAATGACCTGACTTTCCACAGCCAAAACATCTGACCTTTGGATTTTTAAGGCCTTGAACAATTGCTTGTCCAATCATAGTGCCATTGTTAGCCTTGGATCCAATATCAGTAGTAATTTTAATCCATTGATCCAAAGAAGCTGTTTTTAATGGCCTTATTGCCTTTTGGCATTCTGAATTAGCATTTTCAAATGCCAGAGATTTAATTAACACTTCCCTTGCTTCTGAGTCTGAAATTGTCTTATGGACAGCAGAAGTCAATCTCTGTAAAAAATCAGTGAATGGCTCATTTGGACCTTGCATGATCTTAGTAAATGACTCAGACTTTTTTCCTGGCTCTTCAACTTTATCCCAAGCATTTAAAGCCGCTGTACAACATTGTGCTAAAATATTATCATCAAACTGGATCTGCACTTCCAACTCACCATATTGACCTTCACCTATCAACTGATCTTTGGAAATATTAACGCCTCTAGCTCGGTTACGTTGTTCTATTGCCAAAGCTTCTTCTCTCCACCATGTCAGCCATTGTAATTGAGGACCGGCTTCTAATACAGCTTTTGCCAAGTCCCTCCAATCTCGAGGAATGACTCGGTGTTGAACAGCCCAGTTGTTCAATATCTGTTTTACATAAGGAGAGTGCATTCCATAGGCTACTATTGCCTCTTTAAATCTCTTTAAATCTAACATTTCTGTAGGTTGCCATCCAAGTTCATCATAGCCCTGCATCCTGTTTATAGTTACTGGATAAACCATAGTTGGTTTTCTTAAAATCTTTGGCTGCCACATTGCATTATAAGGTGGAGCAGTAGGCTCTGAATTCTCTGACTGAGGTAGGCTTTTACTTCCTTCCATCAAGTGTTCTAATTTTGCTACCAAAGTTTGCATTTTCTCATTCCACTTCTCATCTATTTCTTTTAAGGCTGCTTCTTGTGAGAAACAAGTAGATTCTGCTTTTCTTTCCATCATTTTAAAATTTTCTGATTTTGCTCTGAATTTATCTCCTGTATCTAAGTCAACATCCCGTAAAGGACTAGGAGATTTCCCTTTTTCTTCTGCACTGACAGTTTTCCTTGAAAGACCACAGTATACTATGATGGCTATTGATAATACCATGTGAAATACCAGAATAACAAAAACCATAATCTGCATTATGCTAGTTTCAGTTGAAGTATTTATCTCTTCATCTACTGTTTTCATTCCTAGAACATCCATAACAACCCTATACAGAGCCCAAGTGCCCTGTGTCACAGTATTTTCCATTTTTAACACGGAAAAATTTTCTTTTCCACTCTTACTTATCCTCTCCTTCCTTAGGAGACTTCTGTGTAATTTTCTTTTATTGTTTCTGTCTTATTGTGGCTTCCACTTCTCAAAGAGCATTCTCTTTATTACCTTCTTTTACAGAAGGTCTATAAATCTGTGATTCCTTTCCTGGAACTTTATTAATCCGCACCTGTGTGCATTTTTCTTATATTCTGTCTCTTTCTCTTTAGCTCTCTTCTTCCATAGGAGGCCTTACTGTTTTTTATTTATTTATCTTATATCATACTTTACCTTTCCTGTGTCTTCTTTCTTCTTTTCTTCTTTTTTCTGCCTCGGCTCTAGCTGTCCCGTGTTGTCTGTCGTATCCTTGTAGACTCTGTGTCTGGATTCTGCTCTCCCGCGTTGTCTCTCTTTTTTCATTTGTCTTCTTTCTTCTTTTCTTCTCTCGTGTGTCCTTGCCACACGTTGGTGCGCCAAGTGTTAAAATAAAGTTAGGGTGCCTAACGGAGTGTCCAGACATTGAAATTTCCAATGCTCTTTATTAATCACAAACCATGTCAAATCTCAGGGAATTCTAATACCCCGGCAGCTAGGCAGAGAGCTCACTCTCATGGCTTCCTCACCACATGCTCTTCTCTTGGTTCCCTCCTGCTCCTAGCTTCTTCTTCCTTGTCCTCTGGTGTCTGTCTGTCCCCCTTTTTCTCTCTCTTTCCCTAGTTCTTTTTTATTCCAAATCCTCTCTCTGTCTCCACCCAGCCTTCCAATATACAAATCAATGGAGCCTAACCTTCATCTCCTTAAGGCTAAGGAATGTCCCATTCTTGTGGAGAGCTGTATAGCCACTCCTTTGTTTACTGGTAGGCAGTGAATTCTTTACTTGCTTCAAGGACACCTTACTAGAACATTATCCATAACTAAAATCTCCCACAACACCTGCCAAGTTGACAATCAAAATTAGCCATCCCACTCTGGCATCATGCTTTTTCCTGGTGTTGCCAGGCTCTTTAGACCCTCAGGTCCCCAAATGTTGGATAGAAACCAGTTGCTATTTCTTGGGGGAGGGCAGAGACTCCCTGGGGGGTGGGCAGGAGCTGAGGAATCTGTTTCCTGCAGCCAGTCCTTCCTACAAACCTGCTGTCCATGAAGCCCAACAGGGATCTCCTGGTGTCTTAGTCAGGGTTTCTATTGCTGTGATGAAACACCATAATCAAAAGCAGGTTGGGAAGGAAAGGGTTTATTTGTCTTATACTTTGTAAGTTCACATTGTAGTCCCTCACTGAAGGGAGCCAAGACAGGAACTCAAACAGGGCAAGAACCTGGAGACAGGAGCTGATGCAGAAGCCATAGAGGAATGATACTTACTGACTTGCTTCTTGGAGCTTGCTCAGCCTGCTTTCTTTTAAAACCCAGTACCAACAGCCCAGATGGTACCACCCACAGTGGGCTGTGCCCTCCCCCATTGATCATTAGTTAAGAAAATACCTTACAGCCAGATCTTTTGGAGGCATTTTCTCAGTTGAGGTTCCCTCTTTTTCAGTGAGTCTCGCTTGTGTCAAGTTGACATGAAACTATCCAGCACACCTGGCAACAACAAGGTAGCTAGTCAGACAAGAGCAGACTTGGAGGCCACTGGGTATGGGTCCATCTCCTAGCCAGCAGCTTGGAAAAAGAGGAACTCAAAACTAAGAGCTGTGCATACAACTATGGAATTCACAGAAATAAAGAAAAATTAAAGAAAAAAGAGATCTAAGTTTGTCTCTGGCCTTGGAGGGAGATATAACATTCTCAACTTCCAGGTGGCCAAGGATGTAGCTCAGCTGGTAAACTGTTTGTCTAGCATGCAAGATGCCCTTGGTCCAAGTACCAGCAAAGCAAGCTTAAACTGTGTGAGGTGACCCTTGCCTGTAATCCCAGAATTTGGGAGATAGAGGAAAGACTGGGTCATTTAATATCATCTTGGAGAGAAGCCCATTGGTTCACAGTATTTGGTTTTTGCAAAGACTGGGATTCCATTCCTAACACACACATGGTAGCTCACAACCATCCCTAACTCCAATTATAGGAGATCTGACACCCTCTTCTGATCTCTGAGGGCACCAGGCACTCATACAAACATGCAGACAAAACAGTCATAAGACATCTAAAAGAAGAAGAAAAAAACCCCGTGATTATTCAGCAAGCTCAAGGCCAGCCTGAGATACATATTAATATTAATATGTATTAATATCTCAGATGGGTTTCAACAGAAAATAAAGATAATTCTCCAAGATGCAAGCCTGAACAGGTCAGGCAGAGTCACGCCTCTAATGGACCGACCCAGAGCAGGTGACCTCCAGGTATTTTATTGAGGAAAGCACCACCCACTGATACAAAGGTCTTAACTGGTTAATGAATAGAACCTCCACAGTCCACCAACCCCCAACTTTAGCTGACTGACCTGATGCTGTTTCATGGTCAATGTCTAGACCCCCCAGCAAGGTATAGCTGATAGCTACTGTATAGCTCAGCAAGAAAGACAAGGAGACATCTTCATAGATAAAAACCTGCCAGACCTTAGCACAGGGTGCTAAGCGCCATTCTAGACAGCAGAACCCTGCTCATCTGATCTCAAGTGTTTTTATTGCTAACAAAACACTGCTTCATCTTCCTACTTGCATAATGAGGAAAACTTGTAGCTTAGTCTCGTCCCACAGTCCTTTAGCAACCAAACTATGTCACCTTTATGATAGCTTAAGGGGAGTTTTCTCCCTTTGTTGCCTGAGACTGTGGGAGAGAGACTACAAGAATTCCTCCTCAGCAACTTTGTTCTCTTTGCCAGAGAGTTGTGAGCAGGTGCAGGTTATGAGGAAGCAAACATCTGAGTCACAAATTGACATCAAGCCAACACATGCAGATAAAACAAACTGTTAACAAATGCTAGCTATTAAATATTATAAAACTGTTTATTAAATGTTATCAATATATTAGTCACAAACCATTACAAATCTCAGGGATCCAATACTCGGGCGGCTTAGGCAGAGAGCTCCCTCCACCCTGTCCTCCTACTGTGCTCTCCTCCTTCATCCTCCTTGCTCCGCCTTCTCCTCCTTGCTCCGCCTCCTCCTCCTTGCTCCACCTCCTCCTCCTTGCTCCCCCCCAAGGTGTTTTTCTTCCTGTTTCTACATAGACCTTCAATAAACAAATGAAAGGAACCTCCTAGCGGGAGTGGGGAGTAGGGATAAGGGGAGTGGGGGGGTGTCGAAGCTGGGGGTGAGTCAGAGTCTTTGCACAGAGGTGTAAACAAGTAGGAAGCAGATCCTTTACATGCTACAGCATACAGGAATATTTCCATAACTAAAAATATCCCACAACAACGAACTGTCAAGGCTTAGGCAGCCCTTCCCCCAACAATGTACAAGCCAATTGGTTTAAAGTCACATGAACATAAATGGAAATAAATTTCCCCAACAGCAAGATATATTCCTTGACTGGGTGCTCAGGCTGGGGAGGAAGCTATGGAAGGCTCCCCCATATTAACATTAATACAATTGGGTGCTTTCAACACAGAGATCTCAGTGGGCAAGGTGAGATCTGAGTAACAATTGCTCCATCCATGGGGTATTGAGTGGACAACTGCAGTCCTCTAAACTAGCTTTTTTTCAAATTCAAGAAGGCTGTGACACAGCCACACCTAGAAAGCTGGTTCTAACAGCTAAGGAGTAATAAAATAATAAAATAAAACAAAAACTCCTCTGAAGATTTTAAGATTAATATCTAGCCAGAAGCACTCTAGTAAAGAACAAAAATGCCATTGTCTCTCTCTTAAGAGTTAATGCAAAAGGGCCTATCAGGTTGGCCTAGGCTGGAAACTGGACTTCACGAAAACTGTCTGTTCTAGAAGTGTTAAGAACAGGAGAAAGTGGGCTGGAGAGATGGTTCAGGGGATAGCATTAGCTGCTACAAAAAGAGCACCCACATCAGACAGTTAATACTTCCTGTAACTACAGCTTCAGGGGCTTAGACGCCCTCTTCTGGATTCCTGGGGAACTTGCACACACGACACACACACACACACACACACACACACTAAAAAGAATAGTACAAAGTAAATTTGAACCATGACTTGAGACTAGGTGATCAGCAGGGATGTTTGTTAACTCCAACACAGTCTAATCTCAGCCATGTGAATCAGATATGGACACTTCGTAGTCATATGTGGAACTTTGAAGAACTGTCACTCATAGAGCACCCATGGGGGATTCCTGACTGCATAGGATGAAGGGTGATGTCAGTCCCAAGTCTGAATCCTCAGGGGAAACAGGAAGTGACATGATGGGTCTGCCCTACACCTGGCCATCTAAACCCAGAAGTAGATCTGAGGATGACCTGGGCTTCCTCCTGCAGGTAACAGTACCTTCCCCTTGCCTTCTCTCTCACTCTTATTTACCCCCCGGACAAGCATCTCTGCCTCTCCACGTCCCTATCTCGCCATCTTACAGTCAGGGCCATCACCGTGGACCAATGCTACCTCCTGCTCAGACCTTCAGGACTAGTCTTAGCCAAGATTGACTCCTTTGGAGTCACAAGACCTCAAATTTCAGAATGAAAAGGAAACATGAGCCAGACTGAGATGCATTCCAGGAATCCATTGTTATAACACGGTATGAATTACAGCATGACCCCTGTGGACTGAGCAACACTACATTTGTTTCTCTCTGAACTTGGCTCTGATTCTGAGCAGTCTACAGTCAGCTATGATGTCTAGGTCCCTCCTCAGGATCCCAGCAAAGAAGGTCTAGTTTCAGAAGTAAGAGACCAGTCTTACTCCCTTTAGGTGATCCTGTTTATGCACTGAACTCCAGGTCCTAACACTTTCCAATGAGTCTCTTCCATCCATCCCTGAGGCCATACTGGAGTCATCTACCTGTGGATGCCTGGAGAAAACACCCTTCTCTCAGTGGGTCTTGAGGATGCCATCTCCAGCCATGGGCCTGTGACCCCCCTATACTCAAGCACCCCCGCTCAACTCTCCTGAACAGCATATCTTAATGCTCTCATGGGTTGGGACTTTTGTAATCTAAGACCTCTGAAGTCTCCCTGAATATCCTACCTACATGTTGGTTGCAGTGATAAAGGGGAACAACAGCCATTTACTTGATAAACAAGAGACAGAACCACTGTCTGACAAAACCAGGATTTTGACTGTAAAATTGGGTACCTAGGTCACAGCTTCAGGTCAGGTCCCATTGGATGTGGTTTGTCATGTTCCACAGACTGAGGAAGGTGACAGCCTGAATTTGAGCCTGGAACCCACATGACAAAAGGAGAGGACTCTTGAAAGTTGTAAGTTGTTCTCTGTTTCTGAGATCACATGTCACTGTCAGGTCTGGAGTCACACACAAAGGCGCTGAGAAACCAACGCTTGTTAAAGTGGAAGCAGCTTATTGCCACAGAGTAAAAACCAACATGTGGGGTCACCACCTAGAGGAGATGGCGACACTGAACTGCAGGTGTGCAGGTCTCTTAAGCGGGACAGGCAGCCATTAGGGGATTTTCAGATGACTTTAGCCTGATTGGTTAGGACCAGGGTGAGGTACTTGGGTCCTTACTGGATTGGCACATTACATCTGTCAGGGACATTCTTGGCATTGCTAAGGGAGCCGTTAAGCAACTATTCCAGGAACTTAGTCCTCTTTCTTTCTAGCTCCATTCTGATTGGCTGGCAGTCAGTCTGAGGACTTTCAGGGAAAACAAGATGGAGTTAGAAAACAAAATGGAGTAGGTCTGGCTCCTTCATTCCCCCCTTGAGTTGTCACTGGGATCAAATCTTTAAGACATCTCAGTGTAATCATACTGGTCTAGATTACCAGTCAGTGGGGTATATTGGCTTTCAGGACCATGAGTTTTACAGTTGAGATCTGTTCCTGTATGAACTTGAGATTAACGATACAAGGTCTGAAAAGAAGAATGAATACAAGTAATAACAGGGGTGCTGCAGTAGAGGTAAGGAGGGCGGTCAGCCAGGGGCCAATTAAAGAGACTGTGACGCCAGTTTTGGTGATTTGGGTTCTGCATAAAGCAAGTCAAGTGTCCTATCATATTGTCAGCTAATGAATCTGGGTCTATTTAGGCTTAACAGGTAACTTTCTGGTATGCCAATAGGCACTATATAGGTAGCCATGTTGTCCCCTATGCCAGGGAGTTTTCCCTTGACCAAAACATTCCAGTCCATTGGGGAAATGGGACAATGTATTCTCTTCTGTAGCTACTTCTGGCTGAACTAGAACATCATTATCAGAGGTCCCAGGAAGGCTGGAATGCTAGTCAAAAGCTGGGAGGGGATTCAGGCAATGGGATATTCATCAGATGCATCTGGCTGGCTGTCCCAACTGAAGGAATAGGAAGCAGTCACATCGACTGGACTGGTCAGCATCAGCTTCAGCAAGTCCAGGACTCTCAGCAGTTGAAGCAGTTAGTATTCTGCAGCTGATTCCTGGATGGCATCTGTTAACCAAGTGGAAATCTGCTGAGACGATAAAGACTAGGGGGGAAGTTAAAGTTCATGAAGCTTACATTTGGAACTTTTATCATTGAAATCCACATTGTACAAAAAGCAGCTTACAGGTGTCTAGACTAGACAGCTGGACTAGACTCATGCCCTCAAGTACTCTCAAAAGCTATGGCTTTGGGTTAAAGCATGAACATTTTTCCTCTATCCAGAAAGCCATATATATAAATTGGATGGAGATAGTTTTAGCCAACGAGATGCACCTCAAGTCTATATTTAGACAATAACCAAAGGAAATTTAAAATCTTGAATTTGTGACTGATAATAGCAGTACCAGCTTATCAGAACTCTATAAGAACAGAACTTCATCAACATTACAACTCTGAACCTTTGAAATCTTAACGCTTTCTTAGACACTCAAGACTTAAATTGAAAAGCCCAGCGCCCCTAGTGGTAAAGGCACTAACCTCTCCATTTAATGTAAGGACTCATTATAGTACTCACTATCCCATAAACCTCTCTGTTTTCCCACAGTGCCTGGGTTCTGACCAATCAGAGAGCTTCCCTGCTCCCTTTTAAAAAGTCTAGCCGGAAGCTCCTCGGGGTCTTTTCCTCCTATTCTGGCTTGCAGGATAGGTGAGAGATGACCCCAATGCATTGGATAATAAAGCCTCATGTTTTTGCATTGATCTGGTGCCCCTCGGTTCCTTGGGGTTGCCTCTCGGACCCCGGGTGGGCACTAGCCACACCGGTCCTTTCACCAGCACAAGGTACATTCCTGTATATGGATGTACCGAGGTGTAGCTTTTATACCTTATTAAACATCATTTTTAAAATCCTATCTTTATAAACCTTGTTTTCAGGACAGAAAAATATTATACAAAAAAATCCATCCTAATCTAAAATATCTCAGAGATCTATTGTTGGCTCTTTGATTGGTCATGTGCAGCCACTTCAAGATGGTGGTGAAGTCACATGACATCTGTCCTCTTTAACCCTAGTAAAGATGGCACCAGCCACTCTTCTTCCCTAAGTAGGAGGGCAGTCAAGATGGTTGCAAACCACATTTCAGCAAGTCCCATGTTGTCCACATCCCAAAATGGAGTCCTGCTGTTTGGTTTCTCCGAGATTACTATCAATCCCATGTTACGAGCTTTAAATTAACATGGTTTTTTTTCTCCAGATTTTACACATTTTTTAACATAGAACAGAGAGCTCATACATTCAAAGGAAAAAAAAACCAGACCAAAAAACTAAGCGTTTGGTAGCTACTTGCACACCCATATATTACAACAGAAAACACCATCCACACACATATAAGACAGACCTTTCTTGCACACATGAAACAGATAGTAACCAACAAAACCAAGACATAGATTGGTAATCACCAAAACAAACTAGGCCTGACAAAACAGAAAGGAGAAACACCAGACATTCTCCGGAGATGGCTTGTTAATAATCGTTCTTTGTTGTTTTTATTAAAATTATTTATTAACACATTATATTACAAATCTCAGGGGTCCAATTCCCTGGGTGGCTTAGGCTGAGAGCTCACTCCAAGATTTCTTCACCCCATGCTCTCCTCTTGGTTCTCCTTCTCTAATTCCTCTCATCCTCCTGCTCCACCTCCTCCCCCCTGCTCCCTCCTTGCTCCACCCCTCACTCCCCAGGTGTTTTTCTTCCTGTTTTTACACAGACCCTCAATAAACAAATAACAGGAACCTCCTGGGGGTGAGGGGGGCTGGTGTGGAAGCTGGGGATGGCACAGAGGTGTAAACAAGTAAAAAGTGGATCTTAACTAAAATATTATTTTAAACATCACAATTAAAACATACCACAACAGCTTGCTGCTTTTTTCAGCATGGGTGCACCCAGACAGACTTGTCTGCTTCTTCTGGAAAGACACAAGTAAAACCTTGTCCCATGGTTAGTGGTGGGAAGGGGTCCTTCCAAAGGGAATTCATGCGGTCTCTCCAAGAACTAGTGGTGTAGCACTCAGATAAGAACCTGGGGAGACCCTGATGGAACCAGAATATGCTGGAGCACCAGCAATGGGAATATTCAGTGGCTGCAGGTTCCTGGCTCCTTCGGCCCTAGGAAATGGCAAGCACTGCTGCAGAGGGTGGGAGGACTGTAACACTCTGGGAGGGGTAGTCGGCATCACGGGTGGTGCTGTACCCCTAACCTTTTCTGCCAGGCCTTTCCAGCGGCCCTGGAGCTGGTCACAGCACACTGCCAATGGTGGAAGTGCATGGCAGCAACTTCCTGAAAATCTTGAAAATGTGCTGAAACCAAGTCAAGAGGGGTAGAGGATTGGAGGCAGATTTTCCCATAATCAAAGAAAGACAACACAAACAGCAAGACAGAGAAAACAAACACAAAGGCACGCACCGGACAAGGGAGAAATCAAAAGGAGTTTGACGGCCTTTCCCACACTAGGGTTCCATCTCCAGGCAGAGAAGACTCCCCAGTTCCCCTTTCCAAAGAGTTTCGAATCAGAAATTCTTTGGCCAGTGGAGAAGTTGAGGTATCCCTCGAGATCCTCTGGTTCTAGGAACAATAGCATGTCTGCTTGATCCACAATGAGCCCCAGATTGTCTGAACACCAAGAAAGACAGATGAACAGAAAACTAACCAGCTGGCTGTGTAGAGAAAAAGAAAAGAAAAGAAAAAGAAAAAAAAACAGAAAAAGTAAAACTGCTTAATACAGGTCTCAGGCTGTACTGACTGATCCCAGACAAGCCTCCAAAATGTCAGGTCTGGAGTCACACACAAAGGCGCTGAGAAACCAACACTTGTTAAAGTGAAAGCAGCTTATTGCCACAGAGTAAAAACCAACATGTGTGGTCACCACCTAGAGAAGATGGCGACACTGAACTGCAGGTGTGCAGGTCTCTTAAGCGGGACAGGCAGCCATTAGGGGATTTTCAGATGACTTTAGCCTGATTGGTTAGGACCAGGGTGAGGTACTTGGGTCCTTACTGGATTGGCACATTACATCTGTCAGGGACATTCTTGGCATTGCAAAGGGAGCCGTTAAGCAACTATTCCAGGAACTTAGTCCTCTTTCTTTCTAGCTCCATTCTGATTGGCTGGCAGCCAGTCTGGGAACTTTCCAAGAATTAAAGACAAAGCTAGGTCATCACTCAGGGAAGACAAGATGGAGTTAGAAAACAAAATGGAGTAGATCTGACTCCTTCAGTCACCTGATGTCCTTGTATACCATATACAAACACACATGAGCACACACACACGAGGGGGAGGAGGGTTGCCAGGCTCTATGACCAAATGGTCACCATATGAGAGAGGAGAAAATGAGCATGGTGGTATATATGGTGGGGTATCTGAGACTTTGAGGACTGTTTCACACTGTACCATAGGGGCTCCAGATAAAGTTCAGTTGATGAGTGCTACTCTAGCATACATGAAGTACTAGGTTCATTCCCCAGCACTCCATAAATTGGGCATAGAAGTACCCACCCAGCACTGGGGAGGTGGAGGCATGAGGGTCAGGAGTTCAAAGTTATCCTCTGGCTATGAATGCAGTTTAAGGAGCTTGGGTTACCAGAGACACTGTCTCAGAAAATATAAAAATAAAAGTATTAGAGTCCTCTGACTTTCTCTCCTTACTAGAAAGAGACAGAGAGAAAGAGGAGAGAGACAGAGACAGATAGAGAGACAAAGGAAAACACTGTAATCTGAATTAAAAAAACAGTCTATTACTGGGCAGCTATCCAAAGAAAAACATCAAACTTCATCTAGTAAATTATTTTAAAATACTACCACCAGGTTTTGCAGGTGCGTGGAAGGGGGAAGACATTAGTAAATAGCTCATTTCCTTCCAAAGAAAAGCCAGTGGAGGTCACCCCATAAATTGTACCCCCCCCCAGACTAATCACCTGCCTCTTCCTTGAGTCTCCTCTTGCTTAGCCAGCCTAGTAGGCAGGTAGGCAGCTCAGCTAAGTCTACTCTAATTCCCCTCTCCTGAGGGCCTTTCTACTTAAATGCTCTCCACCTTCCCCAGTCACTGGCAAATGATTGACTGGCTGGAGCTGTCCCTCTGCCAGGGCAGCCTACTAGCATCTGCCCAGGGCATCAGTTGCCTCTAGCTCTGGGGAGGTCTGGGAATTTTTTAGTCATCTCAGGCATTTTCCAACCTAAAGCATTTGCATAGACTTCTCATCTAACCTAGTAACTAGAGATAAAAACATGTGGGTTTTGGTCTAGTGGCTTCAACAGGTGTCTGGGGAAGTGGGTGCTTGCCCTTGGGTGGGAGTTCCTTGACCTTGTTGATCATGAGCTGGATGCAGCAGGGGGCCCTGGGAAGAGGGAGTGGGAATGGGGAAGCCTAGGGCTGTCCTTGGGAGTCCTTGACCCAGAAGCCCCTCCTGATAGGTACTTAGACACATTTGGTTTTTGTTTCCAAATCCCCACAAATTCAAAGAGGTGAAATATAAACCAGATACAACTTGAAATAAAACAAAAACTAATAATGCTGAAGCACGAATGACATTAATGTTCAACCTATTAGAAATGTAAAAACAAAAACCTCATTTTTTTCTTAAATTAAAGAGTAAACTAAGCTATAGTAACTGCCTATATAGGAAGTTACAGTAGTGAAGTTACTTTGTGTCAAAATCCTCCCAGATGGGGCCAAAGCTGAAGGCAAAATACTTCAGACCTGCAAATGCTTCATGGACTAAAATCAAGCACTCATGGGGAAAGCATGAAAGTTCACATAAAAAAAAGCAGGAAGTGGAGGGAGGAAAGATGGGTGATGAGTCCAAGATTTATTATTTTCTGAAGGGCAAAGTAGAAAGTAAAAAGACCAGTTTTTAGAAGGAAGGTGGTGAGGGGAGCACAAATACATACAATTAAAAGTCAAGGCCAGTGAGGTTGACTCAACGGTAAAGAAGTGCTGCCAAGCCTCCAGACATGAGTTCAATCCACTGGGACGCACATGGCGGAGGGGAAACCAAGTCCTGCAAGTTGTCGTCTGATCTACACACACACACGCCGTGGCAGACTCATGCCCACACATACACACAGATGCACACACAGTAAAGAAAAAAATGTAACTAAAAATGTTAAATTAAAAAAAAATCTCAAGGGACAGAATCTAGGCAACTCTGCTGGTTAGTTGGCACCCACCACTGAGCATCTGATGCAGGTAGTGAGTTTCGTGGCCATTTTATGTCTTATTTTCTCTGGAAAAAGATTAACATAACAATAGACTTGCTTGCCTTGGGTTCCATGGCGAGGCATTGAGATGGTGTGGAACTAAGTCTGTTTGTTGCCACTACGGAAGAATAAATCTGGGGCAAGTGACAAAAGAATTTTGACTGCTGTGCTAGAGGCTGGGAAACCCAGGACGGTAATCCACAGCTGGTGAGGGCCTTTTTGCCACATCTCAGTAACAGGAACACTTCAGTACAATTTGATACAGTATCATCACACAATGGGGAGAAGCGCTGGCTGGGAACATTACACCTTCTATTTTGTTTGTTTCTCATTTGTGTTTATATTATTTAAATCTGTAGGACCCATGTAGCTCCCGGTGACCAAACTCAAGTTCTTGTGTTTGTGTGGCAAGTACTTTACCCACTGAGCCATCATCTCTCCAGCCCCTGTCCCCCAACTTTTCTCCTTTTGATTCAGTCCAGGACCCTGACTATGCTTAGGGGAATACTTCCTACCTCAATGAATCTAATCCCAAAAAAATCCCTCACAGACATGCCCAAAGGTTTGCATCCTAGGTGTAATAATTCTTTATATGTGTGGACATGATAGACGAGTTCAGATGTGTGGATGCTGGTGAGTTTTAGAAAGGTTTATTTGTTACAGGGGACGGTGAGGATCGCTGGGTCAGGTAGAACAGGACCCGCAGACAGAGAGAAAGGGGGAGGGTGGAGAGGACAGTGGGGTGAGAGACCAAGAAGAGAAGAAGAGAAGAGGGAGAGAGGGTGGGATAGCAGGGTGGGAGCATGGGACAGAGTAGAGAGCAGAGAGAGCAAGCCCAAGCCCGAAGCCCACCACAGTTATATGGGAATTGGCACCAGTCCCCTGCTGATGACACAGGACAGGTGGCGAGGGGCAGTTGCTACTCTGATACCTGGTGACAGAAGGTTGAAGTGTTGCCCAAGCTGGGGAGTGGGGCTGGGCAAGCTCCAGGGAACAGTACCCAGGCAGCTCTGGGCAATTCACAACACTAGGTCCTATCGAGTAACAATCAATATTAACCAACACAGAAGGGCTTTAAAAAATGGCTTGTTGCCAGGCATGATGGTGCATGCCTTTAATCCTAGCACTAGAGAGGCAGAGGCAGACAGGTCTCTGTGAGTTTGAGGCCAGCCTGGTCTACAAAGAGGGTTCCAGGACAGCCAGAGCTGCATAGAGATCCTGACTCAAAACAACAGCAGCAGCAACAATAATAATAAATATAAAAATAAAAAATGACTTCTTTGCTGTCATCTTCCAATTCGGAGTCAGTGGAGTCCATGGAATGTCAGGGGTTCTTGTGATGCTGATTGCTTTTCTCTGACTATTGAAAGCGCTGTGATTTAAAAATAAACTCCACTTTTTATTGAGCATATTTATACATGACCTATGTTCTAATTTTATTAAAATATACATCAGCATTTGTAACAAATTGGCCGGTTTGGGGGGTGTTATATTTGCCTCTGTGTGTGTGTGCGCGTAGAGGGGATGGAAAAGAGAGCAGAGCTTGATTTAACTGGCTTTGCATGACAACCAGAAGGGAGTTACATAGAGGAGAAATCAAGGCAAACAAAAATTAATGACTCCAGGCCACAGATCCAGTTAGACTGCAGAAATAAAAGAACCTGGGAACACAGAGGTCCTCAGGAGCAAGTGCTTAGACCGCCATGGAAGTCACCATCCACAGCTGTGACTTCACTGAGCTTAAAAGATGTGACAGTCGTGAGTAGTCAGCTGTAGCTGGGAAAGCTTACTCCACTGCACCCATGTGCTAGCTAGTTTTATGTCAACTGACACAGCTAGAATTATCAGAGAGGAGGGAGCCTCAGTTGGGAAAATACCCCCATAAGATCCAGTTGAAAGGCATTTTCTCAATTAGTGATTGACACGGGGCACTCACCCCATTGTGGGTGGTGACATCCCTGGGCTGGTGGTCCTGGGTTCTTTGAGAGAACAGCCTGAGCAAACCAGTAAGCAACATGCCTCCATGGCCTCTGCATCAGCTCCTGCCTCCAGGATCCTGCCCTGACTTCCTTCAATTCATCCATGGTTGTGGAGCTGGGCCATAAACAGACTAGAGTGTTTGCTCAAAGGAACTGCATATGCACTCATAAGCTAGCACCTCCACCAGCTCCATCCAAGTCTATCTTAGCTCAGCACAACAGAGAAGAACCGGCTATCCTGGAAACCAGAGCTGGCTTGCACAGCCCCAGCAGCTGAGCAGAGGCACAGAAGCCAAAGAGTGGATGGAAGTGAATCTACCAGCCTGACTCAGGAAGGTAGAGGTGGCTCGGGTCCTCCACTTGGGGCTCGAACAGTCACAGGTCTGTGGCTAGCAGGCCTGTTTCTTCCATTTGTTCACCCGCCAGGAAACAGGAGCCCCAGATAAATCCGCAGCATAGGGGCCTCAGAAGAAAAATAGCCTCATGGGCCAGGGCAGAAAGCACACAGACCCTGTTTTGTGCCTCTCACTAGGCTGCCAAGTGGCTTCCTCCACTCAGGGAAGTGTAGTGGTTTGGCAGTTTGCAGGTCTGGGCCGCCCCGCCTCCCCGAGGGTGTTTAGCCTGCAAAAGAAAGCCCACGAGGTGTGGAATTGCATTGAGTACAGAGTAGAGTGCAGGCTGCTGGGTGGAGCTCAGTGGACACAAACTGAATAGGTGGAGGGAAGGGCTTGACTAGGACACACGTGTGCGCGCACACACACGCACACACGCCATCCTGAGATGAAGCTGAGGATTGGCAGCAGGGACTTTTGGTCAAGATTGTTTGCTCCTGGGGAAGAAACTTCCATCTCCGAGATTCCAGTGTTCAGCTGCTCTCACGGAGGTTCGTTGTCCTTTCACTATGAAGTGAGGGCATATGGATGGAGGGGATTCTACTCAACACCTAGGTCAAGCCAGCCACAGAATTAGGTGCCGAACCTCTGCTCTGGTCTAGGCTGGCTCATCTCACTGAGCCACAAGCATTTGAACTCAGTTCCCAGTGCTGGCCTGAGTTGGTGGCTAATTTTGTGAGTCAGCTTGGAGGATTTTTTAAGATGCAATTAAGTTTGAATCCCTGGAGGTTGAAAAGACGGTTTGGAGGTTAAGAGCAGAGGATCCAGGTTCAGTTCCCATTTCCCCACAAGGTAGCTCACCACTGCTTGTAACTCCTGTTTCAGGGGATCTGATGCCTTCCTGGGCACCAGGCACCCATACATACATGCAGGCAAAACACATACACGTGTGTACGCAAGCGAGCGTGCGCGCGCGCGCGCACACACACACACACACACACACACACACACACGCAAAATTATTACATGTTAAATTCCGTAAGTCATGGTGTAGTGGGACTGCTCCAACAGCTGAGGGCTGAATTCCCCCTCCAGGCAGGAGGTCTGCAGCTGAAGGCCTCCTGCTTCCTCCCAGGTCTGTGTCCACACTTCCCATTGGTTCTGTTCTTTGAAGGACCAGGAGTCCCTTGGGCAGCTACATCTGTCTGTTATGAATTACTGAGGTCAAAGGTCCCACTTGCCTTTCAGTGGTGTGCTCTCCAGTAGCCCCAGCTCTTCATAGGGTGCCTCCAAGCCTCAGGCCAGGCTGACTGTGCTTGGCTGACCCAGAGAGGCTGATTCTGAACGACATGGGCAGAGATCATGCATATGCATGTGCTTATGTACACACGTGTACACACGTACACACACACACACACACACACACACACACACACACAGAGTAAACAAAACCAGAGAAAAGATAAATGCAGCAATGAGCATTCACACATTACATCCATAATCCTTTTGTATGTGTCTGGGTCTGTCCACCAGGGCATAATGCTGATGTGTGAGAGCACTCTGGGCTTCCCTGCTATGAGGACAGGCTGAGGATCAAGCAGGACAGTCATCAAGCCCTCTGAGCAGATTCAGTGGACACAGTGACCCCCAGTGGCCACTGGGAGCTCTGCATGCTTCCACTAGAATTTCACACTTGTACTGATGGCCCCTCCTGACTTTTTTCCAGGCCCTCTCCTCCACCAGGTGCGTAGCATCCAAGTGTGTAACATCTGTCAAGTGAAAGGACTAAGGTACACATCAGGTTTCCCAATCTCAGAACTCATCAAAAAGAGACCTTAGCCCAGAACAACATGCAGGGTTCAGGTAGAAAGGGCAGATTGAACAAGGGTATGCAGGATGCTGGAGCAAAGTCAGCACACACATTTTTTTTCTATTGTAAATTAATTCATGAGTGTTTATTCTGCTCTAATATCACTGTTGCCAGTCTCAGAGTCTTGGGCCTTGCTTCCCGTGCACACAGGCACCTGGTCCAGCAGGCCTCAGGAAGACTTAGAAGCCTCCTCATCAGGGCCCAGGATTTGGATACCTCCTTCATGTTCCTCAAGTCTGGGCCTTTTCTGCTCGGGAGGCACGTCCTGGGGCTCTCCAGGCATCTCTGAAACATTGACAGAAGTAAGGTCAGCAAGTAGTGAGGACTTCTGTGAGTCAGCAACGTGAAATACAGAGGCAAGAGGAGGAGTGAACAGCCTGGTGAGATCCAGTACTACGATAAGTACTACACCTGGTTCTCAGCTGGAGACGAGCAGCAGACAGTGGAGGATGTGACAGGAGAGGTGACATCAGGGAATGCTCTTAAACCCCACAATGTAACCATCTGCCCTACACATCAACCACCATGAAGAACCATCCCTCCAGAAGCTGCTACTGTCCAGTGTATGGGGTTACCTTACTCCCTGGTGAGGCAAATGGCCACCAGTACATCCAAAGGACAGTCCTGACAAGACACTCTGGCCTCCTCAGAGCTGACCTAAGGTTAAGTGTTAACTTCCAAGAGGAAGGACATCCTATCTGTCAAGTATTCGCCAAAGCAGCAGTGGTTCCCTTACCTGGGTGGCTCTCGTCTGTGGAAGGGGGGGCAGTTCCGCTGGTGGGTAGAGGACTGGGGGCAGTGTCTGCCTTTAACGGTGTTAAGTTTATTCTCCTTGATTGAAAAAAAAGGAGAAGGGAGGATCGCTCATTAGTGTCAAAAGAACTGTTTAGGTTTAGGTATGAAGCTAATTTCAAAACCATCAAAGGAAATGCACAGAGTTTGCACATCTGGCAGGGCCTTAAATGCCACGGCATGCTGCCATGCCTAGTGAGGACAATATTCTCACGGGAGATTCCCCCGTCACAGTTCACCGCCAACCGTCACTATAACTGGTCACCCAAGTTTCAGAAGCTGAGCTCTGTTGACTAGGAGTCTGGTGCACATCTTGCTGAGTGTGAACCCAAAGCACACGTGACTTTTTTAAGTCCAGAGTTTTGCTTCCCAACAACTAGTGTTTTCTTTTTAAAGGTACAATTGCAGAGAACGTGGTAAATGGCTCAGAAGAAATTAAGGTAATTTAATACCAAAAACATCTCAAAGAATAGCTTCCCACGCCTAAAAGAAATAGAGCATTAAAAAGCACATCATGGTGCTGTGCTTTTGGGGGCAGCAGCAGGTGGAGAACAGTGAGTTTGAGGCCAGCCTGGTCTACATAGCAAGTACTAGGACATCTAGGGCTACATAGTGGGACCCTGTCTCAAAAAACCAAAAATAAAAAGTCAAAACAAAACAAAAACAAAAACATCACCACATTGTGGGGCTGGAGAGATGGCTTAGCAGTTAGGAGTGTGTGCTGCTCTCCCAGAGGACATGAGTGCAGCTCCCAGTACCATCAGACAGCTCACAACCACCTATAGGTGATCTGAGACCCTCTTCTGGCCTCTGAGGGCACCTGCACCCATACATGCACACACACATAAAAATACAACTTTAGGATAATAAAAGGTTTTTTTTTTAAGTTTAAAATTCCTATTCTACAGAAAATAGATTTTAAAAGAACCAAACATTATATCTGAATTGTATTATGAATTCACCAATAGTCAGAGAAACACAGCAGGAGACTGGGAGGCAAGGAGTGGGGGAATCCATCTGTAATGCACCAGCCTGTAGCCCACTCAGCCCACCTAGAGGATGAGAAGTAAGAGAGACAGGTGGACTAGGAAGTACAGAGTCAGTGGATAACTGGGCATCAGCCATTCAAAAGAAGGAAGAAAAACCGAGGCTGGCACCTCCTGGTACAGAGGGACATGGGCAGCAGCTGTTTTTGCAGCAGATGCTGGCATGAATATATGCCAACAGACAGCTGTGGCCAGGGAGGAACACCCCCCAGCAGCACCCGGGAGGCCCCAGCCCACCAGGACCTCCAGCGTCCCTTGGCATGAAGCTCAGGAAGATGATCACACAGCAGTGCTACTCAGCCATGAAAGAGGGAATCCTCCCATTTGTGTCAACATGGATGAGCCTGGAGAGTTGTTTGGTGCAAGAAGCAAGCCCAGAAAGAACCATATGATCTCCTCCATGTGTGATCAGGAAGGTTGCTCTCGGGGCAATGGGGGACTGAGACAGGGTCTTGTATGTATATACTCAGGCTGGTCTGGAACATACTATGAGGTCCAGGATGCCCCAAACTCACAATCCTCCTGCCTCAGCCTCCCAAGTGCCTGGAGGTATGTGCCGTCACGCTACCTGGATCGATCGCATATAGACTGAAACTATTATGGAGGCTGGAGTAAGGACAGGATGAGGGAGACTTGGTGACTGCCAGAGTGTCACAGCTAGACAAGGCAGCGCCCCAGTGCACAGGGCGTGATTAACAATGGGAGTGTATAAGGATGACTTCTCAAAAGTGCTCGTGGATGGGAATGCTAAATGACATGACTTGACAGGCACACAATGTGCCCCATGGGAACATCATGACGTGTCGCTCAAAGCTAAACAGGGGGTGGGGCTGCGCACTTGGTGGAGTGCTTGCCTAGCATGCACACAGCCCCAGGTTCAGTTCCCAGCACTACAGAAAACTAGTTGACCCCAGCACTCAGGTCAGGAGAGGACAATAGAAAGTTCCAGACCAGCCTGGGCTCCACAAGACTCTGTTTCCATTTCAAATAAGACAAGCCTGCGATACTGTGGACAAGCATCCTGCAAAGGCCGGAGCGAAAAGACCTGGCCCCTAGGCTGTGGTGTTGTGGAGGGGCTGGGTCAAGTGGATGACATCTGACCACTGAGAATGCCCTGAAGGGGATACAGGGACACTGGTTCCTTCTTCCTCGCTCTACCCTCCAGCCTCCATGAGGTGATGGAGGTAAACAGTTCCTTTCACACACACCTGTACTATATTGGCACAACCACAGAGCACTGGGGCCTTGGAACCTGTGAGTCAAATAAGGCTTTCCTCCTTTCAGGCTGATTGCTTCAGGCATTTCATCACAGCGTCGGAAAGCTCACCAACACAGCACTTCCTTGATTTCCTACGTGTTAGGAGGGGTCTGGTGCCACTAAACAAGAGAACTCAGTGGACTAGAGGGCACTTCTTTTCCTTGTAGGCTTATAACCCAAGAGGAAACAAACCCCTGCCAGAGAATACTATGGGGTCAGGGGTCACAAAGACCAGGAAAAGAGAAGACACATTCGAATGGGTCTCAGGAAGATTCTAGTATCACCAGGAAGAACAAGGATCCAGGGCTTCCCCCAGGAAGCAGGCACAGTGATCTCAAAGGTCAGTAGGGTTGGGAGACAAGGCACACGAGACTTAGAAGAAAAGCCCAGGACTGGATAGCAGGCATTCCCGCACACATCACAGGCAAGTCCTGGGAAGTGGTGAGGCTTTACTCCAGGGATTTACTCCATAGTAAAAAGCAGGTGACACCTTCAGGAACCATATTGGGGTTCATTTCACAACACTTCCATGTTTGTCAAATGCTCTTACCGGGGAATTGTCTTGCTCCAGGACTGTAGTGTGTTCAGTGTGACCCTCCGGGGTTGGGGAGCTTTTGTGTTTTGACTAGCAGGCTGCGGGGTCTTCTCCTCTGGAGGCCCAGGCAAGGAGCCTGTGGCAGCAGGAGTGGCTGAGGGACTGTCCTTGATGATGGATGGAGCAGGAGACTGTGTGGTTGGTGACGGGGTGGGACAGAGGCTGCTGGGGTCCTGGATTCGGCTGGTGGGGATTCCCTCGGCTGACCTGGATCCTGGTGAAGATCCTTGGTATGTCTGGTTCTTGGTTTTCTTTACTGTATCAGGAGTTCTTATGCTCAAAACTGGCTTCTCTTTCAAAGGTACACCAAGTTCACCCTTCTCAAAGCTCACAAACGAGCAATAACCATCTGTGGAGGAGATGGCCAGGAAGGCCCCGTCACTGGACCTGTGTTCCCGGGACAAGGAAGAAATCAGAGGCTTTACTGATGTCTACAGGTCACACATCAAACTTCCATGACCAGGTAGGAAGGGGAAGCTGAGCAAATCACGTTTTGTTTGTTTGAAGGCAAGCGTCAGGCAAACGGCACAACAGACGATTTGCACAAGCTCTCCAGTCATGCATGTTCCTCCCCTAGTCCTATCCCAGGCTCCAGAGCCATTGTAATCTGTGTGCCCTGCTATCAGCGTCGCCTGGACACATGTGAGCTGATCTTCTCTTTTCCCAGCTGTCCCAGTGGGACAGTTCAGTGGGGAAAGGTGCTCGCTCGCTATTCAAGCTCAGTTCCTGAGAGCTATGTCAGGTGGCAGGAGAGAGTCACCTCCACAGAAGTGACCCTGACCTCACATGTGAGCTATGGTGCATGCACCCTCCCCCACACACTAAAAAAAAACCAATTTATATAAAGAGATAAAGAAAAACAAGGTCCTACAGCCTACAGAGCTCTGTTGGTGCAGTTCCTGCACAAGGCCTTGGTTCAATACCAAGTACAGCATGAACTAAACATGTTGGTGCACACCTCTCATCCTGGCACATGGGAAGGGGAAGATGGAGGCTCAGCATTTCAAGGTCATCCTCAGGTACACAGTAAAGCTGAGGTCACATTGAGCCACAAGGGACTCTGGGAGGTGGCAGCCTTGCTAGAGCACAGCCGAGGCCAAGAAGGCAATGGAGGCTGCAGGGACCAGGGCATCAGAGGAAGGGCAGTGTCACATGACACTGGTAGGTAGGTGCTTTGACCAGCAACTACCAGGGGCCTCCCCTCAGCTTCAGGGATTTGACTGATCCCACCGGCCACCATGCAGGGCATCAGAACTCATTTCTGGGCAGAGAGGCAGCGTAGCAGGTCAAAGTGTTTCGTGTACAAGCCTGACGATCTGAGTTCAGATCCCTGGGATATGGTGGAGGGAGAGGATAGATTCATGCAAAATTTTCCTTGGCTCAGAGGTCTGTCCAGTCTGTCTGCCTCCTCCTCCTCCTCCTCCTCCACATCCTGCCCCTGTTAGCCACTCACCAGGAAATGTCACTTAGGGTATGGTAATGGATGTTAGACACGTAGCCAAACGGGAAAGGCTGCTGGGTGTCATACAGCAACACAGAGTCCTCAGAGGCCACAGCAAACACCATCCGATAGGGCAGGCTCACTAACTCAGGGCTGGGCTCATCGGATGCTTTCTCTGTTGGGAAAGGAAGACAAGCTGAGTGAAGTAACAAAAATAGAGTTCCCAAAGAGGAGAACCAGTCTCCCCGAATTTTCTCCTCTGGGGAAAGAAATACCATGTCACTAAAACCTAGTTTACCATAAGCCATATAGAAGAATTCAGGTTCTATGCTGGCAAGATGGAACAGTAGATAAAGCAAGCCACCTGCTACCAAGCCTACCAATGTAAGTTCGATCCCTAGGCCCCACATGGTGGAAGGAGAGACCTGGTCCTTACAAGCTGTCCTCTGATCATTACACATGCACTGAGGCACAGAAGCACCACCCTAACATACGCACTTGCACATGATAACATGATAAAAATTAAAATAAGCCAGGAGGTGGTGGCACATGTCTTTAATCCCAGCACTCGGGAGGCAGAGGCAGGCAAATCTCTAAGAGCTGAAGGCCAGCTTAGTCTACAGATTAAGTTCTAGGACAGCCAGAGTTTTACAACAGAGAAACCCTGTCTTGAAAAACCAAAATAAAAACAAATAAAAAAAGAATTCAGTTTCTCACATTTACATGAGTATGAGTAAGAGGCACAAGCAGGAACCCCGGGGCTCGGAGTGTCATGACCTAAGAACCACAGGCACTGGGGCTGAAGTGAAGCTTTCTGATAGGAAAATGGTTTCATTTAGAAACACTTTACCAAGTGAGGTTTTGCCTTTCTTTTCGGGGGTGGAGGTGGCAGGAGTGTGTATATACCTCTGTGTGTGTCTCACTCATTAGCTCAGGCTGACCTGTAACTCCCCATACAGACAAAGCAAAGCTCAAACACCCAGCAAGGCCCTGGTCCAACCTCCCAGGTACTGTGCTAACAGGTGTGAACTGCCATGCCTGCTCCAGTGTCGAGTTAACGATCTCCTTCACACTAAGGATCAAAAAGTTTAAAGTAGTGTCTGCTTCCACCACAGAGAAAACAGAGACCAGGGTAAGTGAGTAGATCCTGAGGGTGGAGGTGTACAGAGAGAGTTCAAAGTCACATCCGCAGCCTCGGGGACTCCTGGCTGAAAGGCTAGGCCTCAGAGCGGAGGAAGAGCCTCAGAGAAGTAACTATCCCCAGCAGTGTGTGCTTCCCACAGGCCCAGGGGAGATCTCACAATTGGGGGGCATCAGCTAGTGTGCAGAAGATTCTGCCTCAGGAATGCAAGGTGCAAAGTGTGTCATGACCAAATGCTGCCTGGTCTTACCTAACGAACCTTCAAAGCCATAGCCCAAAGGGTCAAAACGTTTCTAAACAATATAACCGCATCCCGGAGCAAACTTCAGATATTTACAAGAACTGAAATGCCCAGCACTGGTTAAGGTAAACACAGTGTATGGCAAAAAATTTTAAAAATTCAGAGACATGCTGGGCAGTGGTGGCGCACACCATTAATCCCAGCACTCGGGAGGCAGAGGCAGGCGGATCTCTGTGAGTTCGAGGCCAGCCTGGTCTACAGAGTGAGTTCCAGGACAGCCAGGGTTACAACAGAGAAACTCTGTCTTGAAAAAAAACCAAAAAATAAATAAATAAAATAAAATAATAAAAAAGAATTCAGACACACAAAAGGAAGAGGAAGGGCTGAGGATGTAGCTCAACTGGTAGAGTTCTGGCTTAGCATGCAAAGTCCTGGGTTTAATGCTCAGCATCACCTAAAACTGGCTGCAGTGGTGTGTGCTGAGCCCCCAGTGTCCAGGATCAGCTATATAACAGTGAGCCTGAAGCCAACCTAGACTACATGAGACCCCATCTCAAAAAGCCAAAAAACAACAAAAAGCCTAGTGGAAAGACAAAACAAAACTAGTTAGTACTAATGTTTTCTAATGTTGCTGTACACAAGAAAGGACATACCGGACAATGAGAAAAAAGACACGCCGTGCATCATGGGACCGTTACAGATACATGTGCATATGTCAAAAGGCTAAGGAAACGATTCTTGGGAGAAAGCACATCCACCCAACATATTGTGGTTCTGATGGTACCTGTTTCTGCCACCGGCCTCAATTCGAAGTAGACAGGACAGCAGCGGACAGCGAGAGTTGCTTTTCCGGGACACGGAAGATGGGCAATTGGTCTGTGAGGTTGACCAAAGGTTAGCGAAAGGCACTACTGCTCAGCAAAGGAAAAATGGGCAAAAATAGAGACATTTCTCCAACCGCATACCTCTTTAGATGTTTTCTGGAGAACACATACGTTGTGTTTGTCACGTTTTCTCCAGATTCCATACACCCAGCTGGGGAGCAATGGGAAGAAAGAGTCACTGTTACACCATTCCCAGCAAAAGTCCACAAGCCTTCTAGTCTGGCTTACAAAATATTCTTCCCCTCAAGTGGTAAACTCTGATAACACTTCTGTGACAGAAACGAACACAAATGTTCCCTTTGTCTGGTCTCACTCTCTGCTCCAGTTCTATTGACCTGTCACTTCCTTCTGAGGGTTCAAGGGTGCTGGAAGTCTGGAGTGAGAAGAACATAAAGTCAGGAACTTTCACTTGTAAAACACATGCTTGAGAACAGCAAATCCAGCTGACAGAGTCCTGGGCCTAATTCAACAGATTCATCTCCAGCACTCTGCCTGAGACCCTCCCAGTCTGTTCCCAACAATCAGACCTCAGCTGTCCATCCCTCCAAGCCAGCCCTCGGACTGTCAGGAGACCTAACTTATGCTGCAACCTGCAGCATCCTGCAGAGCCTGGCTGTCACATGGTATAAAACATATACACACGCCATTCCACATGTGATCATTCTGGAACATTACTCTCGATTTTGTGCACAGCTACCTGCTGCCCACCTCTCCCCATACGCTACAGTGACAAAGCTGGTTCTGTCTCCCTGGGCGCATGTCACCCTTAGTCACAGTGCAGGCACACGCACTCCCACATGGTCTTCTTTTCAGTTGTGAGAAACAGAGAGTCGTGCTTTCTCTATTTGCTTGTTCCAAAAGTCAACAACACATGACAGTCAGCCATGGGACACTAAGGCACCTTTTGGTCATTCCACAGTATTTACTAGTAGAAAAACCATTCTGCTCTGTTGAGAAGTACTGATTTGGGGGACTTAGGGGTTCTGGCTGGAGGAAGACTGGTTGTTTTTATTTGTTTGTTTGTTCCAGACAAGGTCTCATGCATCCCATGTTGGTCTCGAACTCACTATGCAGTCAAGGATGACCTTGAATTCCTGGTCTCCCACCTCCACCTTCCAAGTGTTGAATTACAGCCAAGTGCCACCACATGTAGCTGACGTACATGACCAGAAATCCCTATATATTTCCTCACTAAGGAACTGTGTCTCAGAGGTGGACATGCGGATTGGACGGTGTTAATTGTCACCAGGCTAAGGAGCTGCATTCCCAGAGCAATACCCAAATTCTGCTCAGCAGTAATAGGAACTGTTACTTTTTTCAATCTGAAGAGAATAGAAACATTAAATTATCATACTTTAATTCTGCATTTGCCTATTCCTGGGTGTCAGAGTCTGTCATTGGCTCACTTACTCATTCATTTATGGTACTATTTGTTGGTTTATGGTACTAAGGATTGACTTCAGAGCTTACACATGTTAAGCAAGCACTTAACCAATGAGCTACATCTAAGTCCTCATTTGTTTCTTTAGGGTTCTTTTTTTGTGTTTTGTTTTCTTGCCAATTGAGAGGACAGCTGTACAGGATACATTGTATCAAAAGCTTAGATGACACTTCCAGCATGTATCCACTGACTTTGCCATATATAAGCTCTACATTCAGAGCCAAGTCTGATGGCGCACACCTGTGATCCCAGCACTCAGGAAGCAGGGATGAAAGGCTCAGGAGTTCAAGACCATCCTCAGCTACACAAGTCCATGACCAGCCTGGGCTATATGAGACCATGACTCAGAGAAAAAACAAAACAAGTTCTGGGCTAGAGACATAGCTTAGTTGGCAGATGCTTGCCTAGTACGCTTGGGGTCCTAGGTTCAATTCCCAGCACTGCTTAAACCAGGTGTGTTGGTGCACACCTGTCATCCTAGCCCTATGGGTGGAGAAAGAGGGATAAGTTCTGGGTCATCCTCAAATACGTAGTGAATTCCAGGTCAGCCTGGGATGTATGAGACAAACAAACAACAACAAACAAAAAGTAGGATAGATGAATGGGAATGTTTAAATATTAAAATTATTTTTAAGTAAGATTCATCTTAGAGAAAATATCTACCACTCGTCTTTCAACTCCCAGACTTGTATGAACATTAAAATCATCACATTATCAAAGAGCCCATGTGACAGGATGTGAAGCTCTCAGAGAATGTTCCAGTGTGCGGGTGAGGTCCCCACTCTGCTCACACTTGCCAGAGCTGATCAGACTCACAAACTGGAGCACGGAAGTCCCTGTGCTGCCACCACACTCCCATGGCACGTGCTGTCAGACACACCTGGAGTGAGGAGCAGAGATCCATCCGGAGTAAAACTGAGTCTGCGGAAGAATGACTTCATGCTGTCATCGTGAAACATCCGGAAACTTCTTGTCTGTGGCATACAGAGCTTAAAGTCATTCTGAATCATCCCACTGTTCTCAAAGGCTCACCACTTAGGACTGGCATGCTGAGTGAAACTGAAGCATGCCACTCATGAATAATTACACAGGGACACAGAGTTAATCACTTATGAGAACCCATCGGCCAATAAGGCAGTCCCAGAGGAAGTCTCATTCAGCTGCAAGGGCGCGGGAGGACCTGAGGATTCCCCAGATCTCAAAGTACTGTTGGAAGGGAATGATGAAATACTTTATGTGAACTTGTAAAATAGCTCAGAAGATAAAAAGTGCTTGCTGCCAAGCCTGGTGACCTGAGCTCCACCCCCAGGACCACGTATTGGTAGAGAGAACGACTCTTGACCTTCATAAGCACGGTGTGACATGTGCAGACACACACACAAATAAAATGATAATAAAAAGTACTTTCTACCTCTCCTTCTGGCCCTAGTCCAGATAGCATCTTTGAAATGTTGAAAGCCACACGCTTCTTCTGGGTGCTATAGACCCGCAGCACCCTGGAGACAGAGAGAAGTCTTAGTTCCATTGTGACATGGGCACTGGGTCTCACATGGCCTACGGAAGCCACAAAGCTTCGGATAAACCATTATGATGACCAGACTTTGCTAAGGCATTCAGAAGCACTAGCCACCTGAGGACGGACATGCAAATGCATTTTTACTTCATTTTCCTTACTTGTTTCTCACTGAATAAAATAGTTCAGCTTCTCATGCGAGGAAGGTGTAGTCCTAATTTCTGGGTTGTGGATGTTTGGCTCAATGGCAAAACGTATGCCTATAGTGAGATTTGTTTTATGTGGACAAAACAAATGTGTGGATTTGTCTTGTTCTCAGGGCTTTAAGGAAAGGAATGAGATACAGTAACTCACACACCTGTGATTCCAGCACATGAAAAGCTGAAGCAGGAGGATTAGCCGGCCTTGGTTAAAGAGTGAGACCTTAGAAGATTGAGGCAGGAGGATCAGCATGAGTTCAAGGTCAACCTTGGCCTTGAGTAAGACATGGCTGTACTCCCCTCACTCCCTAAAAAGCAAAGATGGAAAATGCTGGCAAATGAATGTTGGTCTCAAGTCACATTGTTCCCACTAACCAAACTGCTCTCTTCCAACCGCCTGAATGAGACATGAGAAAACACATGGCATTCAGAACATAACAGGAGGGTCCACAAGAAACAACCCTAACCCTTATATATTCCTATTTCAGGGCCATAGCAAACTCAATTTTTAAATGAAAAGCAATTGAGGGCCGGGGATGGAGCTCAGTTGCCAGTGCCTGCTCAGCATGCACAACAAGCTGTCTTCAGACCACAGCCCCGAGTAACCTGGGCATGGTGGAACAAGCTAGATTCCCAGAGAGGTGGAGGCAAGAAGATGTGAGCTATATACAAAGTCTGAGGCCAGCCTGGGCTACATGAAACTCTGTCTCAAGGAACAGCTATTGCAGAAGATACGGGTTCAGTTACCAGCACCAACTCCAGTTCCAGAAGATCTGACTTTGTCTTCTGACCACTGTGGGCAGACACATGACACACATACACACATGTAGGCAAACATTCATACATACAAAAATAAAGAAATCTAAGAAAACATTATATAAAAGTCACTGTAGCAGTAAACTGTGATCAAAAATGAAGTATGGCAGTGTCTGCAAAAACAAGCTTGAAATGAACTTCAACCCATCCACTACCTTTGCTAGTGTTTCCTTGAAAGCAAATGTGATTTAGTGTATTTGATGTTAGAAAGCTCTTCCTAAAGAGGTGGCTAAGAGCATGCATTGCTCTTGTGGAAGAAGCTAGTATGTTCCTAGAACTGATGGCTCACAACTGTTTTTAACTCAAGTTCCACACGATCCAACACCTTCTTTTGGCCTCTGAGAACACCAGGCACGCACATGGTACACAGACACACATGCAGGCAAACACACAAACACACAAGCTCTTTCTACATTAATCCACCCATCCAATAAAGACTCACTGGTATCAACTCTGTGTAAGTCACCTGGCCCAATTAGTCTCTAATTCCTGTCTTGTCAGATTAAGCAAAATAAAGCTGGACTGTTAATCCCCTTAGTGAAGTTGTGATAAAAATATCTGCAAAGTGTTCATATTACTTACACACCTGTCACAACTCAGGGTCGCAATATACTGACCCAAAGGGTCCCAGGTTACTCCTTGTACATAACTTTTATGTTCATTGAAGATGGAAATCTTCTGCCCTATAAAGAAGCACACAGAACATTATCAAGACTGCCAGGAAGCACCTGCACGAACCACAACTTCTACACTATCTCCTAGCTCCAGCCCACCACTGCAGGCAGTCCCAGAGAGGCTATGTTCCAAACCCTGTGTCAGGCTTGGGGGGGAGCAAAGATCACTCCACACAGCCCTCCATCACAGCATTCCTGAGGGAGCCAGGCATCTACAGCACAAGCCTATGTGGGTCAGAAGAGGCAGGCGTGAACATCAGAGACCTGCATTTAGCCCAGGTTGGGTAAGAACATGGTGTATGGGGGTGGGCAAAGGAAAATCCCTCATCGTGTCGTAACTGAGCTTAGCCATGTGGTGGTGGTACCTGAGAACTGCTGATGGAAAAGGGGAGAACACGATGAAGAGGAAGGAGACATGTACAGCTGGAGAGCCTCGAGGGTAAGGAACAGGCCAAGGAGACTGGTAAGCTGGCAAGTGATCTGTGCTTCAGATGAAGCTGAAGCCAGATGTGGTGGTGCACATCTATCACTCTGGTACTTGGGAAGAAGAGATAGGGGATCCAGGGTTCAAGGCTAGCCCTGGTTACAAAGAGTTTCAAGAAAGTCTGGGCTACCTGAGACCTTGTCTCAAAAACCACAAACAAACTAAAGTTTAGAAAATATGACAGAAAGTCATAAGTTAGGTCATATACACAGAAGAGTGGAGGGACCTGTGCTGGACAAGTTAACAAAGGCACTCAGAAGGTAAGCCTGCAGCACAGAACCTTCCTGAATGCAAGAAAACACAACTATTAAGCCTTAACTATGTATGTGTATACACACACAAACACATACACACACTTTAAACTATCTCATGCTGTTTAGCCCAGGCTGGCCTAGAATTTACTTTGCAGCCCAAGCTGGCTTGGAACTCATTATGTAGAACAGGCAGGACTCAAACCTAAAGCAATTTTCCTGCCTCCTGAGTACAGGTATTACAGGCATAAACTACCACATCTGGCTATATTCGCTCACTTCCTACATTTGAATTATTCTTCAACAATACCTTTGGTCTTAGATTCCTATCACCACTATGTATCCCCACTCCAGCACTTTCAAGGAAGGCCTGCTTATTCCCGGTCTCTCTATCTCCCATCTTAATCAGGTTGGTGTTCAGCACAAATGGCCCTGTTGGTTTGACACACAAAAGCTTGTCATAGTCGGATGCAGGCACACCCAGAGGGACTTAGCTCTGAATTCATCTCCAAGAACAGATTCTTTCGCAACAAACATCAATTTGAAATTCTATTCATTTAACTTAATGTCTGTTTTGCAGGTAAGTAAAAGGAGGCTTCTTGTAGAGAAATAGGCCTCTATGAAAGCTAGGAAAGATCTATATTCCAGGGGTCTATGTGAAGGGATCACATTTAGAGACTTGTGTTGTCCCGATGGAATGTAGAAAGAAAGGTAGAATGTTGACGCACACACCTTTAATCCCAGTATTCAGAAGGCAGTGGTGGTCCATGTCTTTAATCTCTAAAACAGAATCAGTGTGGAAGCAGACACAGGAAGCAGAGCTCAAAAAGAGTCAGTGTCACACAAGAAGTAACGTCTGAGATGAGAAAGTAAAGGACAGGCAAAGTGACAAATCAGAGGAAGAGTTAGCAGAGTGAGACACCTCCAACTCTCATGATATAAAAGCAGGCTCTCAGTTCAGAGTTAGAATAAGACACAGAGGCAATTACAGCAGTCAGTTACAGCAGGCAGTATGAGGCGAGCAGTCTGAAGCAGGCAGATGGGAGGCAAAACACAGACAATGAATAGGTCTGACTGAGGAGCAGAGAGGTTGACTGAGGCAGTATGGAGCAATGAGAGCTTGGGAAGCGACAGAGACACAGAGGCAGCTCAGCAGAAGTCAGTATCAGATGGGAAGAGTGAATCAGTTTGAAGCCAAGCAGAGCGGTTCAGTCTGAGGCAGTCAGAGAATCAGCCAGAGTCCGCCAGAGTCACAAGAGTTCAGTCACAAACAGTCAGCTTGGAGAAGAGTTTGAGTTAGAACAAGAGTTGAACCAAAAGAGTGAGTCTTGGAGGTTGATTAGATTGTATGGAGGCTTAAACATTCTAGACTGTACAGAGGCTGAAGCCTTCCATTTCATAGGCTTAGGAGTGGATTGTAAGGAGGCCTAAACACTCCAGGACTCCAGGGCTCCAAGCAAAAACCGGTGATTTAATTAGACAGAGTAAACTGCCTTTTGCGCTGAATCAACATCTACATCTGGCATCCACATCCAGTTTCTAGATCATGTGGAACTACTAACTAGCCCCCAAATTCACGGCTACTCAACTAGCATTATTTCATTCAAACTACACAATATTCCATGATCATAAGTTCCATTCAAAGGCTTTAATCACTTGAAAGCAAACAGAAAAGCAAACCTAGGGCCTGCTCAATCTGTGAGAGGGTGGGGCAAAGACCCTCTCCTCCAAAGTGGTCTACCTTTCATTTCCCCAACTTTCCCCTCCCTTCCTTCCTCACTCACTCCACTGCCACCCAGCTCCCATGCCTACCACCCGCCAGCACTGGTAACCACTGTGCCATGAACACACAACCCAGGGGACATGCTCCAGCCTAATCCTGTCGTTCTGTCCACCATGCACCATCTGAGGGCGTTTCTCACTTTGAGAGCCTCTCCAGGAAGTTGGCTGGGATTAAGGAAGTTAGTAACTGAGGAAAGTATGTTGTGGGACATTTTACTCTTGTATGCTGCTTTGGTTTGTAAAAGGGCTTTGATGCCTTGTAGCTGGGAACACGAGCAGATCAGGAGCAAAGACTCTCATCATCCCCAGCCTAGTATCATTGTGTTGTAATGAAGGCCTGAAAGATAGAGGGGGTGGGGAAAAAGTTAAAAGGGCCAAGGCAGAAGAGTTTTGAGAAGAATGAAGGAGGAATGAGGAGAAATGGGGAAGAAAGATGAAGACTCTGCCTAGCTGCCCGGGTATAGAATTCCCTGAGACTTGACATGGTTTGTAATTAATAAAGAGCATTGGAAAATTTAAAGATGGACTCTTATTAAGTGATCGAAAGATACTTTAACAAAAGGGCTCAAGGGGGGCTGCGTAGGTTGAAGTAAGCTAGTCAGGGGAGGAATGTGAGGGAGGACCTTGTGGATGGCAAAGGGATCCCGATGGTGAGAGAGGGGGGCAGGGAGAGGGGTGGTCATCAGCACCAGCCCATGGCAAATTCCCTTTAAAATGGCAGATTCTGGCACACTGGTTGAACCCCAAGATGGGAAAGCCTGACGGGGTGTCCTACTTCCTCTTGTTCTTGTTCACCAACATTGGCAAAATGGATAGGCTAAGAGCTTAAACACAGAAGTCTAAAGATAGCTGGACCTTTCCTGTGCCTGCCCACTCCTCCCCACCACAGCAAGCTCTAGGTAGGCTGACTGTCTAGTGAGCGTGGACCAAAGCCATTGGACCTCTCCCTTATGCAGCGCCTGCTTCTTCCATAAAAGCCCTGCTCCTTTCACAAGAAAGTAGATCTGCACCATGAGGCATGATCTCTGGAGTGAGTTTTTTGGGCTAGTGACTCCATTGCCACTCACCATCTCGGGGACCCCCTGCTTCCTCAAAAGACCACAAGCCCTGACAAGTGCAAGGATGTGAGAAACAGACTGAGAAGCAGCTATGAAGCCAGGGCTGGGAAATTTAAAGGCTGACTACAACACAGATCCCAGGCTGGAGTTTGTCTCCATGGGTGCAACAGAAAAGGGGTCAGACTCTTTGTTTTCAACCTTCCTAAAGCTGTGACCCTTTAATACAGTTTGGCATGTTGTGATGACCCACAGCCATAAAATTATTTTTGTTGCTACTTCATAAATGTAATTTTGCTACTGCTACGAATTGTAATGTAAATATCTGATATGCAGATGGTCTTAGGCGACCCCTGTGAAAGGGTCATTTGACCCTCACAGGGGTTGTGACACCCCAGGTTGAGTACCACTGGGCCAGAGAGACAGACCCTGGTGGTTTAGGATCATACTGGGAGACAAGCTAGACAGAAAACAACAGGCCAGAGGGAGCCTGTTGAATGAGAATGGCTCCCATAAGCTCATATATTTGAATGCTTGGTCCATAGCTGGGGAACTGTTTGGGAAGGATCAGGAGGTGTGGCCTTGTTGGGGGAGGTGTGTCTCTAAGGATGGATTTCAAAAGCCGGTCCCATCTCCAGTTAGTGCACTCTCCCTCTCTGCCTCATGACTGTAGAACAAGATATAAGCTCTTGGGTACTGCTCCAGTGCAGTGCTACCTGCCTGCTGACATGCTTCCTGCCATGATGGCCATGAATTGCAACCCACTGAAACTGTGAGCACCAACTAAACACTTTCCTTTCTAAGTTGCCTTGGCCATGGTGTCTTATCATAGCAACAGCATCTAACGCAAGAGACCAACAGACCAGGAAACAGATGACTCTGGGACTTGAGTCTTCTGGGAGGTTAAGCTCTCAAGTGAAGACTTTGGTAAACAGAAGGAGGCCAGAATGGGATACTTCGTTGAGGTTGGCACCAACAGAATGAAATGAGAAAGGCTGGACTGTGGCCTTGATTTCAACTCTGCCAAAAACTGTTCCTCTCTCAGCATCCCTAACCTAATATATTTTTTTCCTCCTCATAATAGCAAAAAATATACCACTTATTCTGGAGAAACAGCTCAGCAGGTCAGAGCACTTACTGTCTTGCAAGAGACCCAAGCTTGGTGGGTCCTAGTACCCAGACTGGGAGCCTTACCACCTCCTGTCATGCCAGCTCCAGGGGACCAGACCTCTTCTGGACTCCATGGGCGCTGCATGCATGTGTACATATACATACATATACACCAATTCTAATAAAATAAAGCAAATACAAGGCTCACCTTTATTGACATCCCATATGATAACCGTGTTATCCACAGAGGCCGAGGCCATCAGATTTCCATCAGATGCCCAGCAAATATCATACACATCTTCTAAGTGGCCCCTAGAGCCCGAAGACAGAAGAAATGACATTACTACTGGAGCTGTGCCAGCCCTGGCTATAAACAGCTGTTTCCAAGGATATCTGTAAAGTGAAGCAGAGAGCATCACAAGCCACACTGGCCATCCTAGTACTTGGGAAGCTGAAGCAACAGGGTAGGAACGCAAGACCAACCTGGGTGCGCAGCTAGGTAGCTAGGTGGGCTAAAACACTGGGGGAGGGGAGAATTTGATAATTTTTTTAACCAAGAAAAACATCACAATAGAAAGAAAAATCTATTCTAATTATGTTTTTATCCTTTATTGTCTTATCAAGTAGGCAGAAGTTTTAAGCTAGGTATGGAAACCATTACGGCATCCAGGCTGTAAAGAAGAGTCACTGGGGGCTGGGACTTCAGCATGCTTGCTGCTTCTTCAGAGAAATCACGGTCAGTTCTCAGCACTAATGTCAGGTCCAAAGAACCCTTTGAAACCCCAGCACCAAAGGACCTGGTGCCCTCTTCTGACCTCTGGGGCACACACACGCAATGGCACGCATGCTCACTCATACACATAATCATAAATCATAAAAAAATAATAAAAATAAATATTTGATTAAAAACAAGAATCATGCCACAGTCCCTCCCTGTTACCTCAGGGTTTTTACCACAGTCCAGTTCTCCTTATTCAGCTGAGCCTCGTCTTCATCCTGAAAGGCAATCTGCTCTGGCTCCTTGTTGTCATTCATCTTCCACAATAGAATGACAGCATCTGTGGAGTGCATCAATATAGCAGGGACAAGTTAAATGTCCCCCCTCACTGCTGGAGTCTTAGGGTGTTCTGTAAGTCTTATGATGCTCAATGAGCACACTGGCCATTCACTTCTAAGAATATGGACAGGATGTATTTTGTGGTCTATGCCTGTAATCCAGTCCTTGGAAATCTGGAGCAGGAGGATCAGAAGATCAAGGCTAGCTTTGGCTGCATGGTGACTTTCAGGTTAACCTGGGCTACATGAGACCCTATCTCAGAAAAACACAAAGAATTTGAACAGTAAAAGTAAATTTGCCTTCTTCACTAAAACAAAACAAAACAAAAAACTAACTCAAAATAGACCCAATCTATAGGATTACCATACATATAAGCTTCCAAGGCCAGCAAAATACTACTGCAAAGTCACTGACTGCATTGAGAAACCTGAGAAACAACTTATAGATACCTGATTGGGAAGAGGAAAGGCAAGGGTTTGCAAATCATGCCTATAGAAGCTTCGTCTTGATGCATACTCACCTCTCAGTGCCCCTGAAAGGACTAAATGTGCATAAAGCACTTAAAACATGGTGCTTGTACATGGCAAGTCACACATTACTGCCACCTATTAATAGCATTATAGACTCAGAAACCTTGGCCTGACACTAGCAATGGTATAACCCTGACAACCAGTTTCTTCCACGCTGACTATAAGCTCACCGTATAACCTACCACATGATCCCCTTTGGCATGTCTAGGAAGGAGAGTGAATGAGTAAACAAGAAATACAGACAAAAATAGCTCACTAATAGTGACCTGGAATCCAAGCTGCATAAGTTCATCAAGGAGCCTCCTGGAGATGAGGTGGGCCAGGACAGATCAAGGCTCTCCATGTGTCAACTAGAGGGAGGTTTTAGTCTTCAAGGCTAAGGGACTTTGTAAAAGGGGAACTGTCCTAAAACAACCTCATAGGAGCAGCCTATAGCCTTCTCAACACTGTTCCACTTATCACTTTCCCCGTAGATGTGTGTATGCATGTACACAGACATGACACCACACATACACACAGACATGACACCACACATACACACACACACACACACACACACACACACACACATTCTGGGCATCATGGCACAGAACTCAACTATTTCTTTTTCCAAACAAAAATTAAAATTTGTATTATACTGTTTGTTCTCTGGAGCATTTAATGTATAGAATTATAGGATTACTCTTTCTGTATTCTTTTATCTCATTTAAGATCAGGCAGACAATACAAATCAAACAGGATCAATCGATGAGAACATTCCCAAACCCCGTTAATTACAGAGGTGCAGAGCTGAAGCAGATCACATAGACAGGCCCAGCGCTATCGCCCTGGGATACTGGCAGAACAGAGTGCGCCAGAGGAATACCCCATTTGTCCACTCATTATTTGATTTTCTTTCCTCAATAGAATCCAATCTCACTATTTAGCCCAGGCTGGCCTTGAATTCTTAGTCCTCCTGTCTCAGCCTCAGCCAGCTGTGATTACAGACCTATTTCACCGCCACCTCTCCCCCAGCTAAGTATCACTAATAAGACATGAGATGCGATCAGGTTTAAGGGTTGTTAAGTACAATACTTACCATCTCCTCCAGATGCTAAGATCTCCCCAGTTGGAGAAAAACGTACAACATTGACAGCTTTGGTGTGCCGAGCAAGATTGGACAGAAATTCTACAATAGCTTTCCCATCAGGCCCCTTCTCCACCTTCCAGATCTGTCAACAGCAAAACATTCACTAGAGAGATGCATTAGTCACCTCCTACCTTCCTCCCTCTAGACAACACTATATATTTTTAGGCAGAAAATGCAATTTTCTTTTCGAAACTTTGTAACTTAGTTAACACTAAAATGTAAACTAGCAATCCCACTACCTGCTACCCTCCCTTCCAGTTCTTTCTAGAGCAAATGGGTACAGCATAGGAACTATGCTTAGCATTATTATTTTGAGACAAAGTTTCACCTAGCCCAGGCTGGTCATCAACTCACTACTGCTGAGGAGAATCTTGAACTTCGGATCCTCCATCCTGTGTATCACAAGTCTGCAAGTACATGCCGGCACTACAGAGTTCTCAGTTTAGTAAAAATACTGGGCACCCACTTGTAACATGTAGGGAATGATAATCAAGAAATCCAATCTCTCCAGCATTCCTCGCTTACCGCGGGCCTGAGAATTTAGCATTCTGGGCTGGGTGGCAAACTGACTTCAGTTGCTGGCTTCAGTTTTATAAAAGAATAAAAACTTGGGTTCCACATAGGACTTCCCTGTGTCCTCCCGCCTGCCCCTTTACCCTGACGGCGGTGTCCACCCCCGCGGACGCCAGCCTGTGGATCCTCCATGCTGCCGCAGGTTGGAAGTCCAGGCTGTACACTGGCTCCTTGTTGTGCCAGGCGATTTCACACGTGATCACTTTCATCCTCCCGAGTCTCCGCCCGGCCCGGCAAAGGGAGGCTGGAAATGTCAGCTAGGAGCTAAACGGCGACCCTGGAACGCCAGGGGAGAACCAGGTAAACTGCACTGCAACGCTAGACCTCTTCACTAAAGCGCAGGGACTTCCCCCCGTTCCCCGCTCCGGAAGAGAAAGGAGCCAGGCACCCCGGGCAGCACGGCGCATCCCGCCGACGCAGGGCCCTGGGGACCGGCACCGGGGTACAGGGATCAGCCCAGGGAGGGGCACGCGGGGAGCGGCGCGGTCCGGGCGGCGCGGCCCGCCCTGGCGAGAGGCGCGCCGGTTCGGGTCCCGGAGGAGAGCGCGGCCTGGGAAGGACCGGCCTCCGCCTGCGCCCGCGCCGCGATCCCTCCACGAGGCCCCGGCTAGCAGCTGTCGATCGACCCGGCCCGGAGGCACGGAAACCGGGGATCATCAAGGAGCCTACCTGCAGTGACGCGGCCCGCACGGCGCCGCCACAGCCCGCAGATTCCCGCGCGCAGCAGGCCACGCCTCCCAGGGGGCGGAGGCCTCGTACGCCCCTCCTCCTTGTGGGCGGGGTCGTCGCGGCCCGTGCTGGGCTGGACAGGGAATTCTATCCCCGCTCCCTCGTGGTGCTCAGGCCGCTGTAGCGTTGGGGTGCTGAGAATTCTGCGGTGCTCACCCCCGTCCGCGCCGCAGCTCAGCCGGACCCAGGTCTGCCCGCCGGGAATTTACTCTCTAGAAAAAAAAAAGCGGGGCTAGAGCCGCAACCAGTTGATAGAGCGCTAGCCCACAGCAGCGGGTCCCTGTGAAGCCAGCACTTAGAGGGACCCTAAACGCAGGGTTATCTTTGGCTACATAGAGTTCCAGGCCAGCCTGGATTAAAGACTAAACAACAACAAAATCTATAACACTTCTTAAAGGACAGGTGGGAAACTTTGGGACTCACCTAATATTACAAAGTAACATTCACCCAGGCAGTATTTGCGAGCTGTCACTCTCAGAATGGACTCTGGAGTTTCAAATACCAATAAAATAGAAACTGTCTTCTGCTTTCAACTAGTGATGTGAGGGAAACCTGACGTGATTATTATGATAGTAATCCCAGTACTCAGGAGGTGGAGGCAAGAAGAAGGTCAGGAATTCAAGGTCATCCTTGGCTTCATACCAAGTGTGAGGCCACCCTGGGTTATACGAATGTGTGTAGGAAATCAAGTTTTAACTCCCATTCCAATGTTGTAATGGTTAATTCACACCTCTCAATAATTTCATGACTCCTTTTAACAATTTCACATATTTTTAAATAGCAAGACTCTTATCTCCTAAGGTCTTGTCTTCTTATAGGCCAGCATATAAAAATTAAGTTTTTTATAAAGAATTGATTTCAAGAACTGGAGAGATGACTCAGCAAGTAAAAGCACTTGCTTTGGCAGAGGGCCTGGGTTCAGTTCCCAGCATACACATAGTGGCTCACAACCATCTTTAATTTCCAGTTCAAGATGACCCAATCCCTCTTCTGAACCCCAAAGGCACCAGACACATATATGGTGCATATACATACATGCAAAACTCATACACATAAAATTTAGAAATCTAAAATAAAATTTTTAAGAATGAAAATCAATAGACAGAATAATATTTAAATTTTAAGTAAATCCTTTTCCTTTTCTTTTTTTTTATTTTATTTTTCCATGACAGCATCTCTTGTATCCCAACACATGATGATGCAAACACATGATGTAGCTGAGAATGACCTTAAATCTCTGATCCTCCTTCCTCTACCTCCTCAGTTCTGGAATTACAGGCATGTGCCACCATGCAGTATTTTTTATGGTTTTATGCAGTGCTGATGATCAACTTTAGGGCCTAATGCTTGCTACCTGAGTAGAATTACATCTCCAGCCCTAAGATATACCTTTAACATTAGAAACACAGAATAAGTTTTACAAAAAAGAAAAATATTTGAGACAGAAAAGACCAGCAGCAAAAATCCAACTCTTCATTCAGCATATGGAAACGTGACAGAAAGCTGCACCATCTCAACCTCAGTGTCATTCTGCAGGAATTCATTTAGCAGCATCAGTACATCCCAGTCATTTTTATCCAAGCTTTTGACATGGAACAAGTGGCTTCCTGGTTTGCACTTGAGGAATGTATTCTTATAGTTGTGTAAAGACTCCACTTTGTTATCAGGAGCTCAATATTCTGAAATGCCCAAAGAGTTCATCAATTTCTGAGTCTTCATGGAAAAGTGGTTTCTCAGCTGCCAGTTCTGCAAATATGCCTGTGCTTCAAATGTCAACCAGAGCAGTGTTGATCCCAGCTGATCCCAGCAACACTTCTGGAGATCTATACCATTGTATTACTACCATCTCTCTCTCTGTCTCTCTCTCTCTCTCTCTGTGTGTATAGTAGGACACTTTGTCAAGAAGTTTTTTGTACTGTGCAGCCTTCCTATGGTTACATGCTACTTAGACTTTTTGGAACAGCTTAGGAGCCCTATTTAAGAGTGTTGTCAGTTGGAATTGTCTGTTAGTGGCAGAGGATATTGATGGGAAGGCAGGCAGGAGCTAGGCTCAGACAAGGGACAGTTGCTGGAAAGGAAGGCAGCACCAGGCTCAGACAAGGGACAGCTGATGGGAAAGCATGTTAGAGGGCAGATAATGGGATAGAACAATTTAGAAGTTAGACTAATTCTCCAGGTTTAGGCAGATAAAGACAGCCAGAGGGGCTGTAAGGATTTCTTTCTCCTCTCTTTTCTTTTCTAACCTTTTAGAGCTATAACAGTCTGAGAATTTGTTATGGAGGGTTTAATTTTTTCATGTATTACCATGAGCTAGGGGGGGATGGCCTAGCTTTAATCCCAGCACTTAGGATGCAGAGGCAGATGGATTTCTGTGAGTTTACCAGTCTATAGAGTGAGTTCCAGGACAGCCAGAGTTACAACAAAGAAACCCCTGTCTCAAAAAACCAAACCAAACCAAACCAAAACAGAAAAACAAAACCAACCAAACACTCAAACCAAACCAACCAAACAACAACAACAACAACAACAACAACAAAAAAAACCCAGAAAAACTCCAAGTTAGGAATCTGTCTCAGTAGCAGTTAGGGCAGGAGAACTGAGTGGTGGAGTGAAAAAGTAACAGTTACAAATGGTCCCCAAGAAATACAGCTTCAGAGCTCAGATACAGCCTTGGAAAACACACAGACAGGTATTCCAGGAGCTCTAGCAAAAGCAAGATGTGCCCTCTTGGGTAATAATGGTACCACTGCTATGGGGGCAATCATCACATAAAGATGTACCTATGTTTTAGTTACTTTTCTATTGCTGGGGAAAAAACACCATGACTGAGACAACTTATAAAGAGTTATTAGGACTTACAGTTCCAGGGGGCAAGTTATTGATCATCAAGGCAGGGAGTATGGCAGCAGACAGGCAGGCATGGTGCTGTAAGAGCTGAGAACTTACAACTGATGCACAAGCACCGAGCTGAGAGCTAACTGGGAGTGGTATGGGCTCTTGAATATTATCTATCCAAATTAACCATGTTAAGCTGCCTTCTAAATATTTGTTTGTATCCACTAATGCTACTCTCAGGCTCAGGGAAGGCTCTTTCTAATGACTGGTGGTGAATGCAGATTCATGGCTTTACAAGGTGTTCAGAATAAGTGGCGTATGGATGACTTGTCCTAAACTAGAAATTCATGCTATCCTGTCTAAAACTTAGGGAATATTGCAGGAGTAGGGAGTGGGGTGTAAGAAAGAACTAGACGATAGGGAGAAGAGATATGAAATGTCATCTCCTGGCCAGTTCTGGAGGACAGCTTCTGTGTACTGTCCCTGAGGAAACATTTTCCAGATTTTAAGATAGAATCTGCTTTGCAGGAAAAACAACTAGTCTGCAGAAAGGGTTCCCTCATAGGTGGAGTTCTCATCAGGAGTAAACTACACTGGGTATGCACAGGGGTAGGCTAGTCAATAGTCAAGCATGGATAGAAGAGGGGGCTCTGGAGATCCCACCCCTTACTGCTGAACTATTTGCTATTGTCAGGGAAAGAGGAAATCATTGCCTTCAGTTGCATATCCACTAGTAACCCTATCAGGCTCCAATGTATAGTCCCAATCCAATGGTAACACAGATGGCCCTAGTTAACCCAATTAGTCACAAAGCAAAGCCAAATTTGTGAACCTGGGAAAGCAACTGGGAGGGATGAGGAGGAGGTGATAAGGATGGTAGGGAGATGGAAGAACAATCTGAATGTATTATAAAATGTATTTAATTGGGGCTGGAGATGGCTCAGCAGCTAAGAGCACTGACTGCTCTTCCAGAGTTTAATTCCTAGCAACCACATAGTGGCTCACAACCATCTATAATGGAGTCTGATGCCCTCTTCTGGTATGCAGGTGTACATGCAGATAAAGCATGCATATAAATAAAAAAAATCTTTTTAAAAAAAGTATGAAATTATCAATAAAATTTACCAGTTAGAAAGCTATGGCAAGGCCAAGATCATTTTATTTGTCATCAATCAAGGGTTTGAAGTTTTGAGTCTCTGTGAAGACCTCTTCTGGAGTGACAGAACACAACCCCCAGAATGAGTGGCTCATGTTCTTACCTTTGTGTGTGCACATGTATGTGTTCATTTATAAAAAGGCTAGAGGATAACTTCAGTGTTCCTGAAGCGCTGACCAACTCCCCTCACCCTCTCTCTCCCTTTAGACGGGGTCTCTCCCTAGCCTGGAACTCAATCAGGCTAGGCTGACAGCCGGAAAGCCCCAGGTAACCTGCCTGGGTTCTCAAGTACTAGGTGTCACACCACACCTGGGCATTTTTACAAGGGTGTTGTGTAAGTTTATTTTTATTTATGTATAAAATATTTTGTGAATCGTTGAGTGAGGGTCTGCCTAGGTCTTGGTGTTTTGTGTTGTCTGTAGGTGTTTTCTGTGGGGGATGTTTGATTGCTTATGATCTGCACCTGAGGATACTGAATCAATAAAACCACTAGTGCTCAGATGCTTGGGGTTCCACTGTGGAGTATGGCACTGGCCAGGATAGTGGTTCCCTCTGCTGAGATCTAGCAGGGCTTCCACCTATGAAAATGACATTGTCTTCCATCCCAAGCCACCAAGCAGTGTACTACTACAAGTGGCACCCAAGTGGAGGACAGACATTACACACATCCAATGTGAAGACAAGGAAGAACAAGAACAGAGTCCAGTAAAGTACACTCAGATCAGTTCCCAGAGGACAGAGATTAAGGTATTAATAAAAGAAAAGCTCTATAAGAAGGAGTTATAAATGACGAAGAAGCTCCTAGGTGAGAGCCATGTTTTGGGCAAATGTTTTGGATGAATTTTCATGGTGAAAACAGAGTTCAGCTGGGAGCAGGGAAAAGGCAAAGTTCTAATCTCTTTTCCTGATAATGGAGCTGACACTCCCTCCCACTGCTGACAGCAGCCAGAGGAGACAGGAACCAGGGTGTACTGTTATATAAACTGAGTTTGTTGATGGCTTTGTGTGTGTGTGAAGCCCAAATGGTTCTTGTGTTTGAGGTTGCATGTTTCCTCATAGCGGTGGTGAGAAAGAATGCCAAACTGCCAGAATGTTTCAACTCAAAACCAGCCCAGGACCACCTGCTGTTGTGGAAGCCGTGGCTTGGAGTCAAAAAAGCCAAGTTAAACAAAGCAGGGTTTTTTGCTTTTTGTTTTTCCTGATTAAAAGCAGTCCAGATACTGGTGATGATGATGAGAACTCCACCTATGAGGGAACCCTTTCTGCAGACTAGTTGTTTTTCCTGCAAAGCAGGTTCTATCTTAAAATCTGGAAAATGTTTCCTCAGGGACAGCACACAGAAGCTGTCCTCCAGAACTGGCCAAGGTTGTATCTCATGCTGGCAGCCAAACTTGGTATTGTAAGAGTTATCCAGGTGGCACTGATTTTGAAGGCATGAAGAGGTCACGGACAGCTACTGAGGCTTGGCACGGAGAGGTCAGGGGAAGCCATTGATGAGGGTACAGTCTCCATAGTATTGAAGGCCAAGATTGAGGGGTCATGTAAAGAAGTTGAGGCTTGGCACCGTAAAAAGAGCCCAGGAGAGGCTATTGGTGAAACTGCAGCCCAGATGCAGCAAGGGACTACAGCAGTTTTAGAGATGCTAGTACCATGAAATGACCACCAAGAACAGCAGCAGCAGTGGAGTGGAGCCAGCCAGAGCTTGGAGGACAAGCTGTGTGTGCTACAGAGTGCAGAGCCAGAGAAGTGACCCAAGCCCTTTGGAGGAGCCCAGAAGATTATGAATAACTTCCAGATAATTGGACATTAATAATGTTTTTCTGCAGTCCAGAGACATTGTGAAAAGCTTGATAGATGTTTGGTTTCATTTCTTCCTGTCTTTAGGATTGTTCCTCTTGTAAATGATTTTGCTGGTATAGTGTTAAATTGCAATAAATTGATAAAACAATATTTTTTGTCTTATACAGGAAAGGGGAAATGTTGTATAAGTTTATTTTTAGTTATGTATAAAATATTGTTTTGTGTACTGCTGGGTAAGGGTCTGACTAGGTGTTGGTGTTTTGTATTGTCTGCAGGTGTTGGGTTTCTGCGGGGGATGTTTGATTGCTTATGATCTGCACCCGAGGAGTTCTGAATCAATACAAACGTCTGAGCTCAGACGCACAGGGTTCCACTGTGGAGTATGGCACTGGCCAGGATGGTGGTTCCCTCTGCTGAGGAGGTCTGGCAGAGTTTGCACCTATGATTATGCTTCCTTCTCATCTCTGGTGACAAGGATGTCAGCCACAGTGGCTAACAACTACACAAGGGTTCTGGAGATTGAACTCATGTCCTCGTGCAAAACATTTACTGACTCAACTATCACTTTGGCCCTGATGTAAACAACTCATGTCAAATGAAGAGTCCATGGACTGACTTGAAAGGAATGAAGGAGCCTATTTCTTGAGGCCTTTGGAAAGGAATGCAGTAGATGTAACCTGCTGTCTTGTGTAAGCATATCTTGAACACAGACTTTATTTGAATAATGAAGCTCTTCTATCAGACAAATTCCGGAGTTTCAGTACTAGGAATCTTTGGTTTCTAGTGTTTGTCTTCATACACACTCTCCCCACACTGTACCTATGCTTTGTGTCTACCTTAACATACGATCCCCTAGTCCCACCTATAATTTTCTGTTTTGTAGTCTTCCTTAGTTAACAGGTTACAGAAGATCCTGGTTTACTGTTCAGTTAGTGGTGGCTTCAGTGGCAGTCAATTTGACTGTGTCAACTTCAAGAGCCCTAAAATTAACACTGTAAACAAGAAATTTAATTCTGAGAAGCAATGAATTTGGTTAAATTTTCCTTTCCACCAAGCTGACATTCACAATTTGGGTGATCTGTGGTTCAGTGTCCAAAAGACAAACTCAAGGATATAGGAATCCACTGAAACTTTTACTTCAATGTGTTCGTCTCTGAGATAAAATTACATTTAAGTAGTTTTTTCTGACATAACTGCCTGGATGTCATTAGTGAAGTGTTTATGGGTATGTTGGCCCAAGCTTCTAGCTTCATTATAGCTGCAAAACCCAACAGTAAAGAGTAGGCAAAGAAAAAAAGAGGCAACACTTGCAACCTAATACAAAGGAGCACAAACTGTCATTTTTTCCTTTATGCATCAAATTAGCAATAATACGATAGAGATTTGTGTGTGCTGAATGTGGGGGTTGGAGGACCACTCAACCTGCCTTAAACCTTTCTCAAGGAGTGATGCTGAAATGTTACCAACATATTACTAAGTACCTTTGTGTAAACTGAGACACAAATTAAATATGTATATGAATGTGTATGTATGCAGCTACTTCTAGAAGGCTACAAAAAATAATAGTTGCTTTCAGTGCATGGGGAGTCAGTCTTTTCACACTTCCCACTGGCGTATACTCGACTCCCCTTCCTTATTTGCTGATTATTCAGTTACAAACACCTTGAATGGTGTTGTGAATACTCATAAATGAGCTATAGACAATGGGCTCATCGTTGGTGGCTGTAATAGGAAATCAGTAAGCTTGTGTACTTGGCTTAATCATTAGATGTAAAGAAACTGTTTTTAGATACTTAATCATTAGATGTGAAGAAATTGTTTTTAGATATGCTTGGGCTTTGAAGAAACCTATGGTTGATCAATACTTGTTTTCAGTGATTGATGGAACTGTTTTTGAGGGGCTTGCAACCCCCATGTAACCCTAGTCACAGACATTTCTGGCACACTTGGAGGTCTTGCTCTGTTGAACACTGGGAACAGTGCTCACAGAGGGATTGTGGTTCTGTGTGGGTTGTTTTGTTCCTTCAAACAGCACCTAGATCAAACGTTTTGGTATGAGGAACTCTGCCCTGCCCTACAATGGTTTTTGTGAAACTACTGTAAATATGCTTTGGAGAAGCAGTGCTTGGTCAGTTTCTCAGAGAAGGTTGTACCTCCCTGCCCTTCAAGATTCCACTATGCAGCCAGCATGGAGATACAGCACTGCAGATTCACTTTTAGAAGTGTCTTACAAGGCCAACTATTAATGAGGCCAGCACAGGACTGTTACCTTAACACTACTCTTTTTGTAACTCAACTGTGTGGTTCCTGTGTGTGAACTTCATGGATGACAACCTTGGGTCACAATGTCAGAAGGCTGGATATGCCTGAAATGTTCAAGGACAGACGTGTAAGAATCAAAGTGATAGTGATCATGGGCAGTGTCACAGGAGGAACAAGGGATATGCCATACCACTCCTGTCGTGTGGCCTCAACTTTCATTCTGCAGCCTTAACTTACTAAAGCTGGTTCTGTGTGTGAGACTATATTGTTCTGGCCTTCCTCAGTTTTTGTGTTGCTTTAAATCGCAAATCGGAACCAGGAAGATCATTCATCTAATGTGCCCATGTGCCCCATGAAGGTCCAAGCTGTTCTATTTATCAAGCAATTTTCAGCCTCTTCTTTTGCTAAAGGGTGAAAGATAGGAAAACACTTTAAACAACCAATTTTGCAAGCAAATTATTTTAGGAATTTGATGACTAGTTTCTCATTAAGCCACAACATGACCATATAAAATACACTTTCAAGGGCACAAAGGGAGGTGTCTTCCAAGAACCCTTCTATAAACTTCAAATATCTACAAATATCCATTACTTCTACAAGTGCTGTCTGCTATTCAGGAGAGATGAATGGTTTACACAAAAGCTTTGGGGCTGGACATATGGCTCAGGGGTAGCACACAGGGCCCTAGACTCGTGCTCAGACCCTTGAAAACAGGAGAGGCTTTCTTCTAGAGCACACAGCTCTCTCCATCAAGAGCAATGAGCCTGGCCATACTGAAGAGAAAGTCTTAGTCTTCAGAGCATAGCTTATACATAATACAGTAGACTAGGGTCAACCAAGGGCCTAGTGGGTATGTGTTTAAATATCTGAAGTTAACACTGACTTCTTCTAAAGCATTTCTGAGGATCTGTCATTACGTATACTTGGCACAATTGAAGTGAACATCAGCTTCATATCAAAAATAACTTTCCATCACCTTAATCAAGTAAATAAAAACAAAAACTTCATTTATATGCAACTTCCAGAAGGTAACATACATAAAGATTCAATATTGTATACAAGAGATATGTAATGTAATCATTACACAAAATGAATATGTACTGAATTCTCAGAAACAAAAGTTAAAATAAATAGCAACAATAAAACTTTGGAAAAAATAACACACATTTTAGTTGTGGAAAATATGAATCTCAATTATATACAGTTACATACATAATAAAAAGCCATCTCTCTTCAGATTGCACAAAACTTGGGAACGGTAAAAGCATACTTTACGGCATGTGACACTATAATCCCAGGCCTGTTTGTGATTAACTCCAGGATAAAAACACATACATTCATAATATAGTAAAAGGTATCAGTACTGTTTGAGAAAAGACGGCCTTCTCAGATCACGTTCACCTGCAGTAACCCTACAAAGGCTATACAGGAAATTTCACAAAAAGAAATCTCAAATAATTATTGTGCCCACTTCATGCTGAATTAACAGCCAAAAATGGGCTTCAAAGTAAACATGGTTGTCACTGGTTATTTCTAACACTTTAAAGATCTTTTCTTTGTCCTGGAAAACACTTTTTAGTTGACAATTAGCAATCTCCACACAAGAAAAAGCCAGGCAAAATAACGCGAACTTTGGCTTTCTTCTCTTCTATGAATAAAATTATTTCAGGGAGACAGGGATTTATGGAAAACAAACACTAATGCTCAAATCCCTTATAAACAGACTCTTATCAGGAGTGTTATTACATTATTTTAAAACCTTATGTTGATTTAAATGGAAACAATTTATGGCACAGCCCTCAATTTTGAGAAAAATACATTTTAGGGAGCCAGAAAAATTGCACAAACTGTAGGAACAACCTGAAAAGTTCTTGGTGAAAAACACCAGTCTCTAGGGCAATAAAAAAATATGTGTGGGCTTAATACAAATATTTGCATTCAGAACAGAAGCTAAGTTAGCTATTAAGCTGCTCGATACCAGCAATTCACAGGTTATTTCAACAGTTGTGTGTTCACAGTGACTGTGACACTAGAATGCATAGAATACAGTAAAGATACGATTCTGCAGTCTGTTGGCTGTCAGACTGAACTTGACGTTTGTGAAAGCTGTAACCAAATGACTGAGCAAACACCCACTACCAGATGTCCATACTTTTAAGTACTGCTGATCTCACTCATTTGTTCAACCACTTGCCCTAGAATCTCATCTACCACATCAACATCATAATTGACTTGCTGAAGATCCAGATCAGGCACAATCATTGCTAGCAGCTGTCCTACGTTGACTCGAAGAGAGCGAAGTTTGAGGCTGCAAACACAAATATTAACTGATTAGGTGAATATAAATGACTTCTCTTATGGAACTTAAAAATTAAAACTGAAAATACAAAAATCACTGTGGAATGATACAGAATAAAATGAAAAGTACAACATCCTTCGAGAACTGGATTTAACGTAACAACCAACAGATTCATTAGATGCTAGGCTAAATCCAAGTAGAAGGTTTCATAGGCTCTTGAACCTATGAAACCTGGACAACCTGGACTAGCAAAATACACAAATTAGATGTTATTTCCAATTTACTATCACCTGGAAAAACAGCAATAAGCTAGGAAAACACTCATCTAAGAATTAAAATACGGCTTTGAATTTCACCTTCCCCTTGAGGAAAATAAAATGAATTGTTCTTTAATTAATGTAAAAGGGAAAAAAATGTTGTTAAATAAGTTTCCAAAAACTTTGGTTTGAATAATGTTAAACAGGCTTTGTTAAACTGAGAGATTTTTCTAAATGTATTTGTCCTAGTAGACCTAACTGTCAAACTGATACAGCCTAGAGTCACCTGAGAGAAGCTTCAACAGTTAAGTTAAGCATGAGTCAGGAAGTAAGCTAGCAATCGGCCGCCTTACATGCCTCCTGCCTGGAGCTCCTATTCTGACCTCCTCAATGAGGAATTGAGGTCTGGAAGCATAAGCCAAATAAACCCTTTCCTCTCCAAGTTGCTTTTGGTCAGAGTAGAAGCCAACTGAGATAGGGTAATAACTTCATCTATTCTTTAGACTTATAGCTCTTGGACTTGGATTCAGTTCCCAATATGCACATAGTAAATAGCTGAGATTCTGTATCAAAGAAGAACAATGCCTTTCCCCCCAGTTCTCAACCTGTGGGTTGCAACCCCTTTGGAGGTCATACAGCCCTTTCACAGGGGTCACCAAAGAACCACCTGCACATCAGATATTAACATTACAATTCAAAGAGTAGCAAAATTACAGTTATGAAGTAGCAATGAAAATAATTTTATGGTGAAGGTCACCACAACATGAAGAACTGTATTAAAGGGCCACAGCATCAGGAAGGTTGAGTAACTGACCAAAACAAAAGCTCAAGCCTGACTATCTTAGCTCTTACTTGGGTAGGTCAGTTATCCACTGTTTTCTGTTAACAGGATGTGCTAACAGTACGACCTGGTCCACTTTTAATAAGAGTCGTCCTACCAAATGGTGAAATTCACCCTATTCCCAAAGATTAAGTTCAATTTTCATTTTTTACCCAAACAAACCAAACCATTTTCTATCCTTTAACTTAGCCATTTGAAGCAATGATGATGTGTTCCTTTCTTAACCTTCTATATCAGAAGCTCTGCCAGAACCACAATGCACGGTGACTCCTTTGAGAATAATATCTACTGAACATGTGCGAACCAAACTGAGCGGACTAGTGTGTGACAACTACAACCCTGCAAAGAAGCCTCAGTACCTTTCCCCATCCACATAACTGACAGGTTCCTCAACATTGCTTGAAGTTGAAACATCTGCTCCAGCCGGCTGACTTGATTTCAACTGTTCAATTTCAGTTTTGAGTTCTTCACACTGAGAACGAACGTGCGTTTTCTCTATTTCCAATAACTGAACCTGACAAAAAATTAATTTCATAAGCATAAAATTTAAAAATGTAGTTCAAGTACAAGTTTAAACTAAGAAATGTAAAGAACCACAGTGATAAAATTACCAGCTGTTGAAACCACTAAATACACATATATCCCAGTAATGTTTGTCTTTCTTTTCTCTCAGGGCTGGGAATCTAGGGCCTTGCCCTTATAGGAAAGCTATCACTGAGCTACATCCCAGTCCCAAGTAACTTTCCATTAAACAAGTTTCATTTACTTAATTCATTTTTCTATCATTTTATAGTGAGGAAAAAAACACTTGGTAAACTATAAGTAGACCCTAGAAAGTGAAACATAAAAATGTTAATGCTCTCATTTGAAATAGCTCTCACTTCATCCACTTGATATTACTAAAGTTCCAACAAAAACGTGTATTAATTTGTTTATACACAGATAACCTATCATTCAGAATGTGTATATAAGGGGTGGAGAAAAGGCTCTCTGGCTAAAAGCACAGGCTGCTCTTCCAGAGGACCCCACAACTATCTGCAATTCCATTTCCAGGGAACTCTGGAACTCTTCTGTTCTCCCTGGTACCAGGCACTCACAAAGTACAGACATACATGCAAGGAAAACACCTATACACATAATAAAATAAAAATTTAAAAAATATAACTTTATACTGGGTGTGGTGGCACACGTCTTTTATACCAACACTTAGAAGGCTGAGGCAGGTGGATCTAAGTTTGAGACCAGCCTGGTTTACACATCAAGTTCCAGTTCAACCAGGGCTACCTATATAATAAGACCCTATCTTAAAAAGAAAATACTTTGCAAATCTGAAGTAGGACATGCATAGGCCACCACTCATATCCTGGTAGCTAATGTTTTCTTCTTCCTCAGAATAAAACCCCTTGAACAGTAACAGTAACTTCCAGGCACCAATTAGCCAGACAGAATATAAACAACTCTTTCCTGTAACCTAGAAGATACAAGTGCAATAGCTGGACCTAAGGGGCCATCTCAGACTACAACTGCATATTGAAAAGCAAACCAGTAACACAGAAGGAGTCTGTATCTCAACTGTATAGTTGCTATTTTATTTGGACTTTATTATGCCCACAGAGGTTCTCTCTATAAAATGAGGATACTACTGGCTACCTCACATGGTTGCTAAAAGGTATATTGGTTTTACATGCCAAGTTTTGATTATACTGAGAAAAAGTTATTCGCTCTACAGCACATCTTGTTCACTATAGGACATTTATCATACTTAGCTATTTCTTGTTTTCTAGTACGTTAAATGACCCTCCTCCACATATCCCTCCCCAATTGTACGTGTGTGTGTGTGTGTGTGTGTGTGTGTGTGTGTGTGCCAAGGAGGGGAGACAGAGTATGTAGCCCAGGCTAGCCTCAAACTTGCCACATAGCAATGAAGACCTAGAACTCCTGATCTCTGACTGCATACCCCAAGTGCTGGGACTACAGGTATTTACCACCACATCTGGCTTAATATGTATCACTCATTCATCTATGCATTTACTGATAGATTGATTGATGGACTGCTGTATGTGGAGGCCAGAGGCTGATATCTGGTAACTTCATTAATTACTGACTCCCCACTTTCATTTACTGAAGCAGCAGCTCTGGATGATCCTAGAGCTAACAATTCCCTTATCTGCCTCAAGAGCACTGCAATTACAGTTGAGCCGTCACACCTACTGGGCTTTTACGCATGTGGGGATCTGAACTCCAGTCCCCATACTTGCAAGGCAAGGGCTTTATTCACTGTGCAATCTGTCAATCCCTATTTTTGACATTTTTAAGAATAAAAAATGCTTCTACATATCCCTCAACGCTTCTAGGAGGCCCACTCCCCAGGTAAGAACCAAAGGAGTAAGAGATTCAATAAGCACAATTAGTATTATGTGAGAGGTACAGCAACCTACCACGTGTTGGACGGTAACTATGTTGGTAACTCACCTCACTTTTATACTGGTCCCTTTCAACAATGCACTTATCCAGTTGTCTAAAAACATCATCAAGCTGCACAGCCATTTCATCCATTTCACTTTTACTCTCGCTGCCAGAACACTGGCTGCACTCAGCCTTCACGTGCTGCAGAGTGTTGCACTGTCTCTTCAGCCTTTCTATTTCTTCCAAAGCTTGCTGATACTGAGATCCTACATGGTCTGGACTTTCAGATTTACCATTAACACTTTCAAGTAAAAACACGGTATCAGTTTCAGTAGACTGGTGGCAAGTCTCCTTCTTCACGTATTTGTCATTCATCTCTAATATCCTTTGATGTAACACTTTTATTTGATCAGTAAACATGTGACACTGTCTCTTGTAATTATCTCTTTCTTGCGTGACTAAGAGCAGCTCACTTCTCAGTTCCTGCAGCTGACAGCCAGCATCATCTGCTGACTTAGCCAAGGGTTCCTGCACCTCTGCTTCAGCATTCACACAGGACGGTGTCGCTCTATTACTCCTTGCACTCATCTCAGCTTCAGCACTTTCTTCCTTTTTAACAATTAAACCTGGTGCTTCCGTCTGAGTAGAGACAGCAGTGCCCTGATCACACCGGGAGGAGGTGCTTGTTGAACTAGCCTGGACACAAGGCTGAGGACTGCCTACAAGTTCAACCTGAATACCACTTTGTTCAATGTGGCTCTGTTCTGATTTAACTTCGATATCATGATCTACTGCAGGTTTGGGGGTACTATTTTCTTCTAAAATGATGACATCTTCATCATCATCATCATCTTTGTAAGATGAACTTTCAAATGGAGTGTTACTTAATCTCCGAGTCTTTGAATTCAAAATAGATGAACGAGTACTAAGTCTCCGTTTGATGCTGGAAGAAATCAAATACATAAAATGTAAGAGTGTAAAAGTAAAACATGGGTATGACAAAATACAACGTCTTGCTGCTGTGACAGAATACCTGACAAAAGCGGTTTAGTGAAGGAAGGACTCATTTGGCCCAGTTTGAAGGTACAGTCCACACAGCAGCAAGAGGTCTGATGGCAGAAAGTGCAACTGGGATCCCTCATATCATGGCAGAACATGCAGCAGAAACGGGCAGAAAGTGGGGCCAGGTTACACACCCTCAGACCTATTTCCATTGAGGTGCCACATCTTCAAAGTTCCACAGTCTTCTAAAATAGCACCACTTAGGAAGGACCAAGTGCTCAAACACATGAACACATTCAATCACAATAACTTCAAAGCAAAGGCACTATTACAACTCCATAATTATCTTGGAATTCTGCCCATGTTTACTTTTTCAATATCACACTATTCAGTCTCAACTCTGAATTAATGATATAAATTACTTTCTCCTTTTACTATTAAGAAATAATTGACTATTGAGCTCTCTCCCTTTTTCTTTCTTTTCTCTTTTTATTTTTATTTTTTTGGCTTTTCAAGATAGGGTTTCTTTGGGTAGCCCTGGTTGTCCTAAAACTTGCTCTGTAGAGTAGGTTATCCTGAACTCAGAGATCCTCCTGCCTCTGCCTCCCCAGTGCCAGGATTAAAGGCGTGTACCACCACACCTGGCTGACTATAGAGATTTCTTTAGATTGAATTTCAATTGTCTGTACCGTATAGAAGCATCTCTTCATGTATGGTTGCTAATAAGCACTATGATGAACACAAGTTCCAAACAGAATTTCAGCCACTCAGACCCTTTCTTAAAATTGTGAGGGAATTGGCAACGACGTTTTCATGTGGCCATCATAATTATTCTCAAGAGTGATTAAAGACAAATGGTATTCTCTGTTATTCGTGTTGAAGTTTCTGATGAGGCTCTGATAAATGGAGAAGGAATGTAGTTCCTTGTCTAAAACCAGGAACATGCTTGGCAGATCTTGTAATGGCCTGGGGCCAGGGCCTTGGGGGAGCTGCAGATCCCAAGCACCCAACTCTTCCCACCATACAGGGCTATGGCCATTAGTCCCCAGGCTGCTGAGTGCTCAGTTTGTAATGCTCTTCAGATTCCACCTGTTCTCCCTGTACAATACTGTTTGATTAACTTCCTGCTGGCTTTGTCCCACTATATGAGTTTCTGCTGTCCCCGTTTCCCTTTCAGGAAAACCTGTATACAAGATGCTGTACTTTTCTTTTTTTGGTTTGTTTTTTCGAGATAAGGTTTCTCTATTGTAGCTCTAGCTGTCCTGGAACTCACTCTGTAGACCAGGCTGGCCTTGAACTCCCAGAAATCAGCCTGCCTCTACTTCCTGAGTGCTGGGATTAAAGGTGTGCCACCACCGCCTGGCCATGCTATACTTCTTAATGAGCTTGCTTGGCATAAAGACCCAGCTTGTGCAAGACCTCACAACCTCAGCTTTCATAAATTCTTCATCATCTCATCTGCTGCCCCCCTCCCACTTAAGACCTGGCACTGAAAAAATGACCTGCTGGTCTGGGTCAGTTTCATATAAAATAATTTTCCCTAAATTAAAATTTATCTTGAAGCTGGGAAGACAGCTACCAGATAAGAGTGCTTGCTATGTAAGAATGAGGACTCCAGTCCAAATCCCCAGTACCCATAGAAAAAAACTGTGCAGGAGCCTACAACCCCAGCACAGGAGCATGGAAACAGATAGACAGGAACTCACTGACTGGCCAGCCCAACAGCAAGAGACCCTGTCTCAAAGCATGAAGTAGACCAGGATATAGCAGGATGTCTCCTCTGGCCCCCAATTCACACAAGCAGCCTCATTTTCTATATTTTCCCTGGATTACAGGTGTGGCCATCACATCCAGCTTTATGAGGTTTGGGACTGAACCCATGGCTTTGTTCATGCTAGGTGGGCATTCCAACAGTTGAGTTAGATCATCAGGTCAGCACTTACTAAATTTTCAGTTTCCTAGTGAACTTGTAATTTGTTAAATAATTTATTTAGTGTATGGAGTGGAGGGGTACACGAACATGCAAAGATATGAGGACATCATTAGGCCTAACAAGTGCTTTTACTCACAGTCACCTCTCCAGCACAATAATTTATTTTTATTTCATTAATTAATTAATTTTTCCTTGAAACAGGGTCTCCTGTACTCTGTTCAGGCTGTTCTTAAACTTGCTATGCAGGCAAGAACGACGACCTTGAACTTCTGGTCCTCCTGTCTCCATCTCCTAAGGGCTGGGGTTTTAATCTTACACCTAGTTTTGTACGGTGCTAGGACTGAATCCAGGGCGTCCATGCATGCTTGGCTACTACCTTACTAACTGAACTCCACCCCCAACCTCAGTTCAAGAAACAGGAAGGCTACAACCTCTCAGAACGTCTAGCCCTGTGACCTCAGGGTGTCTTGTCTCAATGTTTCTCTTTAAATGACAGACATTAGTGGACCAGCAGTCTGTTGGTTTGCTCTCCTAGGTCCTAGACTTCATTTTTCACTTGTGTGCATTCTACTACTTCGAGTGGGCCATCACTGCAGTCTGTTCTTAGCACTTCAGAATCTCGTCTAAGTAACACTCATCACAGAACACTTCCTGAGTAAGTCAGAGACAGCTAACTCAGCTCATGGTCCATGTGTGTTCCCTCTTACTCCTGCTCCACCCCCTCATCTAAACACAGTGAGTGCTTACAGTGGGCTATGTGAGGTAGCTCTGGGTCACCTTGATGTGCAGTACTTTACTGTGTTAACGGCTTCATGTTCCTCTTAGATGCTGTACTAGTTGATGTCAGCCTGTCGGGCTCTCGAGTCGCCCAGGAGACCAGCCTTGAGGCACACCTATGGGGAAGTGCAGCTAGACTGAATGAAGTAGAGAGAACTACCCTAAAAGTGACAACGGAGTGTTCCCCAAGCTTGGTGCCAGACTGCACAGAAAGGAGACAACTCTGCCTCCTGACCTTAGATGCAATGTGCTCACATGCAACATGCTCTGGCTACCCTGACTTTCCTGACATGACGGACTGTACCTCCAATCGAGCACAATAACCTTTTCCCCTTTAAGTTGCCTTTTTTTTTAATTTTTAAAATTTTAATGCGTTATGTGTATGAGTGTTTCATGTACATGTATGTCTATCACATGCGTGCAATACCCATGGAAGCCAGTAGAGGATGCCAGATTTGCCTGAAACTGGAGACACAGACAACTGTGAGCTGACAACCACAACTGGGTCCACTGGAAGAGCAACTAGGGCTCTTACTCATTGCGCCATCTCTCTAGCTTTTAGTTGCTTTTGTCAGGTTGTTTTATAACAAAATCAGGAAACGTAAGATACTAGTCATTATAAAGACAGTGGTTTTTTACTGTAACAAGCCCCCAGATCTTAGCACAACTGATGGTCATGTTAGAGACACCATTCTGACCTTAAAACCTAGCATGCAGGCCTCAACACCTGCTGAAATGGGACAAAGACCTAATCCAAAAACCTAATCCATAGTTCCAGGATAAAAGAAAGTTCCCAAATGTACTATTGCTTTTTGGCTTCTGTATTTCTATTTCTTGCTAACTGCTCTTCCTAATTGAAGTATATCAACCAGGATGTGGTTTTTGTGCTTCAAGCATGACAGGGAGGTACTCCCATCGTTAAGTTATAGCCCTGGATCTCTCATGCTTCTTGCTTTGAGATGGGGAGTCTAAGGACCTCTCCCTCTACAGCTCCATAGTATGTGGTTGAAGAAGTCTGCATTACTGCTATAGACACGTCACATGAAGTTATGTCAGTATTCTACAAATAAAAGCCATTATCTTCTCCACTAACCTGCTGCTCTCAGGCTCAGACTGGGGAGAGACAAGGTGGTTATTCATAAGCCTCGTTGCAAAGGGACTCCCAACTTCTGAAAGATGTGGTCTCGGAACACTCTCCTTCACAGGAGGAAAGCTCCGACTTGAAACACTTGTCTGAAACAACAGCTCAGGATTAATCTGTTGGCGGGAGAAAAATGGATCTTAAAGAAGCTATTGTAATGTACCATTCAACAAACACAAGATACACACAGTCTGTTTTCCTCTTATCCCAGAAGATACTGAGAATTATCCTAAGCACATGGAAATTTGGGATGGACAAATGGACCAGTGAACTAATCCAGCCTGCAGTGAGGGTACCATGGTTTCACCCTTTATTACTCTGTGTATATATGCATGGACTCGGTTGTGTGTACACATGTAGACTTAAGCTTGTGGAGAGCAGAGGCCCATGCTGGCTGTCTTCCTCATTCCTCACTCACTTTCTACCACATGATTTGAGATAGTCACTCTGGGATCTGTCTGTTTCAGCCTTCTGAGCACTGGGAGACAGTCATTCACTACACCAGTTTACACCTGGTGCCGGAGTACACCTGAACCTCAGCCTCTCGTGCTTGCACAGTGTGCACTCTGTCAATTGAGCCAGGCCTCCAGCCTCCAAACTACATTTTGTTTTGTTTTGTTTTTTTCAAGACAAGGTCTCTCTGTTGTAACTCTGGCTGTCCTGGAACTCACTCTGTAGACCAGGCTGGCCTTGAACTCACAGAGAACTGCCTGCCCCTGCCTCCTGAGTGCTGGGATTAAAGGTGTGCATCACCATAGTCTTTTATTTTTATTTTTTTGGTCAATGCTACATTTTTAAAGGGATGAACAAAGCAAATATACAAGAAAGACTGTAAATGACCCACAGCAAAAAAATTAACTCTGCTGTAACTAATATACACAAAAATAATCTTTTGAGAAATTGGAATGAAAGTGAAGATAGTATGAAGATAGTCATAAAGATAGTACCTTCTAAAACCAAAAGTAATCCCAGTATTCTTTCTCCTATAGATCCGTTTTCACTGTAACACTACACTAGAAAACCCTGCACTGCAATTATGAGCAAACACACACACCCCAAGGCAGAATGAAACTTCCTACTGAAGAAATAATTTACACTCAGCCCAAATATCCCACCCACAATACCCACAGCTTATCAAACAGCCTGGCCTCCACACCGTGACTCCTGGTCAGCCATCCTAATGCTAAGCAAACCGATATGTGAAACCCACACACAGCTCTCTAAAGGCAAGTCGCTTGTTCATATACAAAAATGGGTGGAGCCACCCACTGGAACAAAGCCAACCTACTAGGAGTCTGACCCTTAAAGAGAACTGACCCCTCTCCCTACAATGGCCACCAACTGTTAACACAGCTCCTCATCCATCAGGCTGGAATATGACTAGGCAGTCACAGCTGCTCTGAGGTCCCAAGTGCGGCCGTTCTGTTCCTCCCTCCTCCTGGACCTCTGGTCCTTACGACTGTTCCCACTGTTTCCTGAACTTTGGGGGAGTGGTGTGATATCCAAGTCCCATTTCCTGACAAGATTCTTAAAGGCTGCCTCACCTCAGGTAATACTCCACCAAATAGTAATTTAACAGTTTGAAGGAAGCTGTTGGGCTAGGAAGGCTTGGGGAAAGAGCAAGGATGGGTACCAAAAAAAGGAGCATGTAAATTCAACTACTTCTTTTCAGTGGATTATAAAAGTGCAAAACTTTAAAATTCAGCATAAGTTAAACCAAATAGTTCTAAAAATTAAGATATAAATTGGAAGAATTCATTACCCGTGGGATCATTTCTGGTTGTCTGATTCTGTATTTCTCCTTGCTGCTTTAAAAGAAAGATAAAAAATTAACATCTTGATATTACCCTATTATTATTATTATTTCACAATTCCATTTTCAAATGATGTATTTATTTCACTACTAAGTTACTTAAATATCTATAATTAACTTAACTTCAATTTCATTATAATCATTGATAAGCATTGAGACTACGAAGTACCTCCGCTCCCAGAGATATACATCCTCTCCTTTAATTAAAATAATAATAATCTTAGTATTACCTAACATCTGCCTGAACCACAGATCACAAACAAGGATATCAAAGGCTTTTAAATGGTCTCATTACTTTCAATACCTCTGCTAAAATATACTAGCATACCAAGGTCAATAATGAGCTCCAGTTAGCTAGGAACCTTCCCTCAAAAAATAAGACAGGAGAGTCTGGTGTGGTGGTACATGTCTTTAATCCTAGTACTTGTAAGGCAGAGGCAGGATGATTTCTGTGAGTTTGAGAACAGTTTCGTCTACATAGCAAATTCTAGCTGTGCCAGCCAGGGCTACATAGTAACACCTTATCTAAAAAAAAAATAAATAAATAAAAAGAGCAAATGAGGAAGACAGCTGATGTTGACCTGGGGTCTCCATACACATACCAACATGCATGTAATACACACAAATAGATACATAAAGTACTTGAAAGGTTCTTAGACTTCTATGTTCAGTGTAACCCTACTATTTACTTACCCTGCCTCCATTCCCTGGTTATCCCTATTCACACTACTTAAGCTGTACAAATGACTGCCCCTTGTATACTCTTCCCACCCTGGCAAGACGTATTACAGAAATGACCTCCTTCATGAAACTTCTTGGTCCCTATCTGCCTTCCCTGTCCCCCAGCCAGAAACAATCTCCCTTTAAGCTTCGTAACATACAACTGTACCTTTTGCAGCAGATACAGACTTAATCAACTTTTTTTGTATATACAGACGTTTTGTCTGCATACATGTCTGTGCACCACGTGTGTACAGTGCCAAGGAGGCCAGAAGAGGATGCTGGGCTCTCTAAAGATGGAGTTTTCAGCTGGGTGTTAGCCACCACATGGACGCAAGAAATCAAATCTGGGTCCTCTCCTCTCTGGGAGAACAGCCAGTGCTTTTAACACTCTGAGCCCTCTCTCTGGGCCCAGGCTCATCAACTTCTCTTGTTAGTATGCATGTCACCTTTTCTGTCAAAATGTAAGCTCTTAACAGGAGTGCTCATACACAGCCCATCTCATATGGCTCAAAAGGCCAAATTCTTCTTAGGTGAAATATGTGCAGTTAAGACAGCAATCAACGCAGGTTACGAAACATCGGGCACCCACAGCACATGCTGAAGCAAAAGCAGCACGCGCTGCTGTGCTCTCCACACCTTTCCAGGCCCACCTATGTTAGTTGAAATAGCAACACTGCAGACACATTATTGCTCATGATTTGAGCACCATTTCTCACACTCATACAACACTCACATCTTTTTGTAGGTTTTTTCATATGTGGGATGTACCAAATCCTCATCTTCAGGTTCTTCTGGAACTTCACAATTTCTAGACAGGAAAAAATAAAAACCACACAGGAATAACACATCACCAGTCCTGTTCAAACACCTCCAACAATACTTTCTGCCTTTCCAGAAAGGGCACTACCAACTATATGGTACCTGAACTGTGGGTCAGGGTTATTGGAGCAATACCATTTTTCTGGAAGTTGATCTATCCCATCTGGTAATTTTCGCCACTTTAGACAAGCATCACATTGAACCCATGTCTGATCAGGACGCTTCCTTCAACAAAACGAACAAAATATTAAAATAGAGATATAGACTCAAGTATTTCATTTATTTTCTAATTTGTTTCCATACTAAGTACCTGCCTGTGGTGAGCCTCCCAGACTCTGGGCCTAGATTCTGCTGTGAGCCTCTGGCTAATATTGCCTAGTTCCTTTATTGGGAGATCTTCTGAGCAAAACTGAGTCACGAAATATTAAAAACTGCCCGAGAGGAGCTTGTTTCAGGGAAGTCAAGATTTTCTAAAGGAACATTCCTTCTCTGGCTAAACATTTAACTCCATCATGTGAGGCTATTGTCCTAGGAAAGCATCTAACTCCATCATGTGAGGCTATTGTCCTAGGAAAGCATCTAACTCCATCATGTAAGGCTATTGTCCTAGGAAAGCATCTAACTCCATCATGTAAGGCTATTGTCCTAGGCAAGCATCTAATTTCACCTAGAGAAGCTACTTCCCTGGGCAAACATTTAGCTTCCCTGAGACAGGTTATCTCCCAGGATAAACATCCTGCTCTGGTAGAAAGAGGGAAGTTTCAAGGTTTAGGTTTAATTAGAGAATGAGATGTTTTACTCATGTATTGTTTTACCCACTGATTGAAATCCTCATTGTGTATCTGTTGAGTTCTTTGTGATCATTAACTTTGTAACTGCTATAGCTGCATGTAGACCCTTGAGGAAAAAGTGTATAAAAATTGAGACAAAAATTAAACTCCAGCTCCATTCCATCTGAGCTCAATGTGAGCTGTGTGTGCCTGGTCTATCCCCTTCCCTCTTTGTCTCTTTTCCCTTCTCCTCATAAGGCCCTTCAGTCCCACCCCCCATTCAGGTACTTTCCGACTTGTCAGGCTGGCCCTGACACCTGCTTACACCTGAAAACTGTGTGATGAAACTGTATTTACTGTATATAAAATTAAGTTTTTAAATGTTGGCAACTTTTAAGAGGTTAAGGTCATCAATATGAATAAAACAATTTAAATGTCTTCTTTAATCCTAGCACTTGGGAGGCAGAAGAATATCCTTAAGTAAGTTCTAGGCCACCCAGGATTATAGTGAGAAGGAAGGAAGAGACAGAGGAAAAAAAAGAGAGAAAGAAAAACCAGGCAGCATTGGTACTGTGAAGTAGAGACAGGCAGATCTCAAGGACAGCCTGGTCCACAGAGAAAGCTCCAGGACAGCCAGGGCCACTCAGAGACACCAAGTTGCCAAAAACAAACAAACAAACAAAAAACAAAAGTGGGGTGGGGAAGGGATTGTCTTGGGAAGAATCTATATACAGCTAGAGAGACCCCTCATTGGATAAGAGCACATGCTGCTTTCTGGAGGAACCAGGAACAAGTCCTAGCACACACACAACTCACAACCTTCCCTAACTCCAGTTCCAGGGAACCTTACCGCCATGTGGACACAAGACACTCAAGTGGTACACAAATAATATACACAAGCAAAAACTCAAGCCCTTAAGCAAAAAAAATTTTAAAAAAATTATTAAGACTCCTTTTACATAAAAAGATTTTCTCTTTGAGAAAGGATCTCAACACTATAGACTGACTTCAAACTTTGTTGTTGTTGTTTTGAGACAAGGTCTCATTACGTGTAGGCTGGCCTGGAACTTGCTATGCAGACCAGGCTGGCTTCCAACTTAAGAGATCCACCTCCTTCAGCCTCCTGTATACTGGAATTAAAGGAGTATGTCCTGCTGGCTTCAAATTCTTCATCCTCTAGTCTCTGCCTGATAAGTGCTGGATCACATACTGATTCAACAATAACTTTTTCTTTGTATGTTTGTGTGCATGCATGTTTATGTGTGCAAATGCACTTGTAGAGGCCAGGGGTCAACCTCCAGTTATTTCTTTAGCAACACTATTCATAATTTTTGAGTCAGGTTCTCTTGCTGGCCTAGAGCTCACCATGAAGGCACAGCTGACTGGCCAGCAAGCCCCAGCAGGGATTACAAGTATATGTCCCCACGCCCAGCTATTTCACCTGGGTTCTAGGATCAAACTCAGATCTTGATACTTGCCAGCAAGCACTCTGCTGACTTAACTATCTTTCTATTCCCTCATCGGTAACTTTTTCAATGCAGGTTTTAAACAGTTAGTTATAAACAAAGCATGAGGCATATGCCTTTAATCCAGCACTTGGGAGGCAACAGCAGAAGATTCCAAGTTCAAAGCCAAAGTAAAATAAATAGTAAGGTCCCTGTTGCAAACTACACAAAACTATAGTTGGACTATAGTTCAGTGGCATGCTTGCCCAGCAGTAGGCCCAGGGTAAAGTTTAGAGGTAGAACAAGTACTTCGTATAAACAAGGCCCCGAATTTGATCACCAGAATTTTTCAAAAATTTTAAACTTACTTATTAACATAAAATGTCAAATGAACTCAATGTTTACAAAGAAAAAAATAAAACTAACCGAATAACTCTTGTTTCATAAGATTTCTGATAGTTTTCCAAATCCTGGCAAAGCTTTCCATGCTTGTAAAGGCACGGGTTTGGCACCCTGGTTATCGCTCCCTGTCACTGCATAGGGATGCTCACTGTTCAGTTTCAGAATTGGTAGTATGTCTATACGTACTAATAAGTACATGCCAGGTGCCATACTGTGCAATTCTTTTTCTCCTTTTAAAATTTATTTTATTGTTTTATTTTACGTTTATGGGAGTTTTGCCTGCATGTATGTCTGTGGACCCTGCGAGTGCCTGGTGCTCAGGGTGGCCACAAGAGGGTGTTGGACTCCCTGGGACTGTAGTTATATTGTTGTTGAGCCACCAGGTGGTGCTGGGAGTCAAAGCTGGGTCCTCTGGAACAGCTCTTAACCACTGAGCAGTCTTTCCAGTTTCAGGGCACCCAAGGTGCTTTTCTAGTCTCTGTGAGAACTAGGCACACAAGAGGTGCACAAAAACAAATATGCAGACAAAACATCCATACACATATTTAAAAAAAATCCAAAACCAACAAAAAAATCAAGATGAAGTAAATGTTAACAACAGACATGGACTATAATCGGAGTGGATTACTTTTTAGTATGAGCCCAGGTTGTGGAAAGCTACAACAGCATCATCACTTCTAACAGTACTCAGTATTAAATACTTACTGTATGTCTTCGACTGGCAAATTTAGAGGGTACTCTGCATTTTTTTTCACTTTCATTTCATTCCAGTAATCATTTAGCTTTTCTCCTAGTGCTACTATTGTAAGCCTTAAAAAAATAAATCATAACATTAATTCAAAACTAAAATATCAATACAAAATCAGCTTTATAAAAACACACTACAAAACAAAAATAATCTAGTAATGATCACAAAACATAAAAACAAAAACCTCCAACTCTAAAAAAAAAATTCAAGTATGCCAATTTTCTTTCTGAAAAAGCTTCTATAAGTTCCTAGATTGTCAAGGAAGGTGGGAACAGAAAGGAAGGGAAGGTGGGGAGCCTAGAGGTATGCTCAGAAGGCACACTTGTCTAGTAGGTATAAAGCACCAGAAAACAGAGCAGCAGAACACTAGGTCCTTTGCTGAGATGTATTCTCAGAGACCAGAGGCTCCACACATTTCAATCCCAACTAAGAAACGCACAGCTCCTTTTTCTTTTTTTTTCTTTCAGGTTTTAGGAGACAGGGTCTCTCTACATATTCATGGTTGTCCAGGAACTGTGTAGACCAGGATAGCCTCAAACTCAGAGATCCACCTACCTCTGCCTGAGTGCTGAGATTAAAGCATCACCGCACCCAGCCAACACTAGATCTTAAAGTCAATATGACATTCAGAATTTAAAATAAGCTTAAAAAAAAACCCTGGATTTTCATATTTAATTGTCTGGAAGATTAATATTATAGACAACTATCACCATGTAACTTTTCCCTACTCAATTCCTGGAGGCTTTATTTTGAACCCCCAGAAAGTCCTTCTATCAAACTACACACACATATCATCCACTGTCAACTCACATTCCTTCCTAATCTGTCACAACTATCTAATACTTTTCTGATTCTTCCTAACTTTTTTTTTTTTTTTTTTTTGGAAACAGGGTTTCTTTTGTATAGCCCAGGCTGTACTTGAACTAACTGTCTGTATACCAGAACTGGCCTCAAACTCAGAGATCCACCTCTGCCTCTGCCTTCAAGTGTTGGATCAAAGGTGTGTGCCACCACCACCTGGACTAATTCTTCCTAATCTTTTGATCATCACTTGCATACCTCAATCTAAACAACTACATTCATCTCTCCTAAGAATATGCCCAGAGTAGAAACAAGGTCAGAGGATGCATATTAGTTAATATGGAGCTTTACTTAATAAATAGACTACTGGTTTTCAAAAAACTGCCAAAAATCTCCAGAGCTATCAGTGACTTAAGAGTACCGACTTCGCCACATTTGTCAACATCTACCAGGTCCTTTCCTTTGGAGAAGTATTTAATTTTTGTCTATGCTATGAATACATTTTTGGTCCTGTATAAACAATCTGCCTAATTGGGCTAGAATGTAGTCCATGGCAGAGCATCTGTTCAGCAAGCTTGAGCCCTGAGTTCTGTCTCCAGTACTGCCACAAACCAGCATTTTTGGAGATTTTCCCACTACACTACAACGTAACCTCTGAAATAAACAATATAATCAGATGCATAAAAGGCCACGAAGTTTTAGACCATCTGTTTAAAATTCCACAAAAATAAACTTATTAGTTACTACAGGTTTAGTGTAATCTAGCAATGATTAAAGAAATATTGTAAAGAGAAAAAAAAAAACAATGCATAAAAATTAAAAATTAGTTCACTTGCTTTCTTCTGCAGGAACTGTCTTAGGTGGCTCTGGTCTTGACTTTCTGGCCAGAATATAAAAAAGGCCTATTAAGTACTGACACAAACTCATATCAGTTTCAAGAAATTAAATGATTTATTAAATTCCATTCTACAATGTTTTATGGTTTATACTTTATAGGTCTTTGTTCTTTTAGGTCTCAGACACCCCATAAAGGTAAAATATTTTCCTTTATTTTATTATTATTATTTTTGAGATAGGGTCTCATACCTCACACTGTAGAACAGAGGGGTCTGACACTCAATTCTCCTGCCTCAGCTTTCCTATTACTGGAATTAAGGGTGAGTTACAAGCGCAGCTAATTGTTACTTTTCTTTCCAGCCTTTTAATCTTTATATAAATTATTTACTTTAATGTGTGTATTATGATTGTGAGCGAGTATAAATGCTGAAGTCAGGGGACAACTTTCAGAGTAGTTTTCTCCTCTCACCTTTAACCTGGGCTCTGGAGAATCAAACTCAGGTGGCCAGACTTGTTCAGTAAGCACTTTTATTCCCTGAGTCATCTTGCTAGCTACTAGTCGCTTTCACTTTCATTTACTTTTCTTGGATTATACTTACTATTGCCTCAAGGATATGGGAAATAGCTAATATTCTCATTCATTCTCATTCTTAGAGGAAATCTACCAATAATTCACTATTAGAAATGATGCTCACTTATCTTTAATATATTCTGTTTATCATGCTCTTCAATTGATGGTTAGAAACCTTTAAAAATCTCACACATGGGGTGGGGTATAGTGGCAGACACCTTAGAGCCTAGCACTCAGGAGACAAGAGTCAGGCAAATCTCTGTGAGTTTGAGGTCAGCCTAGTCTGCTTAGCAAATTCTAGGCCAGCAGAGCTACATAGTAAGATTCTTATCTCAAACAAACCAGAGGTTAGTGGGTCACAATGGTTAAGAGCACTGGCTGTTCTTCCAGAGGACCCAGGTTTGATTCTCAGCACCTACATGGTACCTTACAACCATCTGTTAACTCTAGTCCCAAGGGATTCAAAGCCCTCTTCTGGCCTCCTCAGGCACTAGACATACAAGTGGTACACAGACATAGATGCAGGCAAATACCCATACATATAAAATAAAATTAATAAGCAACAAATCAAAAAACCAAAAACAACAAAAACTTCACAAATGGGTATGGAACTTAATGAAGTACATTTTTCTGTGGATATGAAGATGCCTGGAATTTTTGCCTTTTTTTTTTTTTTTAAACAAATATTGCCTTGGTTATTAGTGGCCATTTTTTGTTTGATTTGTTTGTTTTGCTTTTTTGAGACAGGTTCTCTGTCTCCCTAGCTGTCCTAGAAATCACTATGTAGACTAGGCTGGCTTGGGACTTACAGAGCTCCTTCCGCCTGCCTGTCTCTGCCTCCCCAGTGTTCGGACTGTAGGCATGTGCTACCATGCCCAGCTTAGTGCACACTCTTATGCAGATCTGTTGGAGAACATTTGAAAATATCTCCAAACATTGTATTTAAGGACTGCTGTGTGTGTACGCCTGTACCTTTAAAGATGATCATTGTGCAGGAACCTGAGGTACAGGAAGCATGTGTGATTTCTATAGCTGAAAAGGTCTGCTTCATAAATGTAAATGGTTGCTGCTTTCTACTACAGTAGTAGTATACCTGTCCTATAGGTGCACTATAGGTATTCTGATACCTGTCCCATAGGTACACTATAGGTATTCCTATACCTGTCCTATAAGTGCACTATAGGTATTCTATACCTGTCCTATAGGTATACTATAGGTATTCCTATACCTGTCCTATAGATGCACTATAGGTATTCTATACCTGTCCTATAGGTATACTATAGGTATTCTATGCCTGTCCTATAGGTGCGCTATAGGTATTCTATACCTGTCCTATAGGTATACTATAGGTATTCCTTTACCTGTCCAAAAGTCACGAGCAGAGTAATTGAAGCTGCACTCTAAAGTTGCTGTTGGCGATTATGGGCGTAAATCGTTCCCATTGGGCTTTGAGCTTCCCCACCATAAAGGTGACGTAGCTCAGCTGCTAAAGGGTTATGGGACAAGTTAAGCTATGAGATTTCTTTCATCATGCAAACAGACCTGTGGACAAGGAATGAGGAGCTTTGATTATAATAAAACTCCAGAGAATAAGAACAAGACAGGTGAGTCGGTAGTTGAAGATGGCACTTGCCATGATGCCGTCTCTCTGTTGAGGTCTGATAGACTTGTACAGATGAAAACGTATCCTCGTTTTTATTAAACCCTTGATAGATTAATTACCTACAACACAGATCTACAAAGAAAAAGAGTAAGCAGGGCAAAAAGAAAAACAAATTGTCCAGTTTGGAGAGAAAAAGCACCAGGCCAAAGGTCTTGCTGAAAGAGATGAGAGGCCAAATGAAAAATGGAGTCAAAGGAGCAATTCCCTTTGAGCAAGATGCCATCCAGCTAAACTTACAACTTGTGAAAACAAAAGCCTGAGGAATTACCTATTCCTAAAAAGAACCAACAAAGGGAAACTTATGGAAATAAATTTCAAGGAGGAGTGAGATTCTATCCTGGCCTGGAATAATTGAACTTATTCTCAAATATTGTAAAGCTACATGCACTTCTGTGCAGTAATATGAATGTTAAATAGCTGCTATATCTACCAGTAGAGCTGCTGCCAGGTCACCTTCCTTAGCTGTTAGAAACAGCTTTCTGAGTATGGATGGGATGCAGCTTTCTTGAATGTAGAAAGAATGCTAGTTTGGAGTACTCAATTGTCTACCCAGTGCCCAGGGATGGAGTAACTGTTCAAATTTTACCTTGTCCACTGAGATCTTAATATTGAAAGCATTTGATTGTATTATTACTAATGGAGGAACTTTTTATGGTTTAAGCACAGGAAAAAGAATACCTTGCTCAGGGTCTTGACTTCACCTGTAAAAGTGTCAAGTCAGCAAGCTAAAGGTTGGGGGTTAGTGTACCGTGGAGGTTCTATTCATTTAGCAATTAAGACCTCTGTATCGGTGGGCAGTCCCTTTCCTCAATAAGACTCCTGAGGACCATGTGCTCGAGGGTCTGTCCATGAGAGTCTAGACTCTCTGAAAGGTACATCAGGCTTTACACCTCAGTGATTGTCTTCTGTTCCTTACTGAACCTGTTCAAGGTATAATATTTAAATCTACACCATCCCAAGCAGGCAGCAGAACTTGGCAGCATAGGCCACATGATTCTGATTTGAGAACCATGAACATACAGTTGTGGAAATTTCTTCCTTAGGTAAAGAAAGCTGCTGAGACCAGCGAAGACCTTGGCAGCAAAGTCCCTTGCATGGAGTCCTAAAGATGTCACTGTGTAAGACTGTGAAGGTGAAGCCTGGATTCTGTTGGAGACCCCTATAGGTTAAAGGTACCAGAACTGTGGGATGTTTGCCAGGGTAGAGCTGCAGATAGGGTACGGAACCAGCCCAAGAGAGAGAAGCATGTCGCAGTCAACAAAGAAGATCTCTGTAAATTCAAGGCCAGCCTTCTGTACATAGCAAGCTCCAGAATAGCAGGGACTACAAAGAGACTTTGTCTTAGACACAAACAAATTAGGAAAAAAATGTGGAAAGAGAAGAACCACCTAAGCCTTTTGATAGCATATGGAGCTATAGGATTTGGTCCTGGGTTTTGGTCCAGCACTTCTTCACTATGCTCTGATTCCTCACTTTTGGAATGACAGCATATTCAGTGCCATTCTGTAAAAGTATGTGCGCAGTTTTTGATTTAAATGGTTAAGAGACTGCCTTGGCTCTCAGAAGAGACTTTGGACTTCTGAATGGTGTTGAGACTGTGAAAGACTACAGGGATTTTTGAAGTTGGATTAAATTCATTTTTTATTATAGCCATGACCTTATGTGAGTCAGGGAGTAGACTGTGGTGGTTTGAACAAGAATAGCCCTCATAGATTCATGTTTGAATACTTGGTTCCTAAATTGGTGGAACTATCTGGGAAAGATTGGGAAGTACAGCCTTGGAGGAGGTGTGTCACTAGGGGGTGGGCTTTAGAGGTTTCAAAAGCTCATACCATATCCCAGTTAGCTTTGTCTCTCTGCCTTGTGCCTGTAGACAAAGATGTAAGCTCTCAGCTACTGCTCCAGCACCATGATCCCATTCGTGATGGACATGAATTCAACCTCCGAACTATAAGTCCCAAATTCATGCTTTCTTTTATAAGTTGCCTTGGTCATGGTGTCTTATCACAGCAATAAAAAACATCCAGAAAGAAACTGTATGGGGCTGGAAAGATGGTTCAGTGGTTAAGAGAGCTTAACGCTCTTGCACAAGACCTGAGTTTGGTTCCCAGCGCTGAAATTAGATGGCTTATAACCTCCTGTAACTTCAGCTCCAGAGGACTCAATACCTTCTGGACTACATGAACATCTGCATTCACATGTGCACAGACCCACACTTAGACACATAGATATATACATACTTGAAAAATATAAAACAAGGAGAGAAATCTTACACTGTAGAACTTTATAAAAGAGTGAGTGACCCACATTGAAAAGGGAACTGATGGTCTACTTCTTAGAAGTTCTTATCTATTCACCACAAGCAGAATATACAATTCTAGTTTTCTCAGTGTGATACGTTACCCTGAGTCACAGAAAACAGAGCAAATCCCTGCCTGCCTAGTATTGGGGGCACTCACCTGTAATTGCAGCACTTGGGGGGTCAGAGGTTCACGGCCAGTCTGCGCTACACAAGACCCTATCTTAAGTGTGTTCTCTGGCTAAAAGGAGAGAGGGGTGAATGTTCCAACTATCTTACTAACACATTCCCTCAGAATGTTAGTGATTGAAATGGACAACTTACCTGTACTCATTAGTATAGTCAAAATCTTGCTTGTTATGAGTTGGCTTAAGGAAATTACATTCTATAATTCCAACCACTCCAACACCCATGTTGTTTGCCTGAAATATAATGAAACAGCATTTTAGACATGACACATGATGCTTACTATGCCCTTCAGCAAAGATTTACAACTCATATACTACTTTCTTAAACTTTATCTTTATATGACTTATATGACTGCCCCGAATTTCTTGGTATGTGCTTAGTTTTTTTATAAACTAACTACTAAATATATTAAAGCTTTCTTCCAAACCCATTATTATTGGCAATTATCCATTGAGATGAGAATTATCTGCAAATTAATATGAAGGAAAGGACTACCTACTACGATGCATGCCAAGTTTCACAAGCACAGCTGACCGGTCAGGTCCATCCTGACTTAACCACAATCCTGCTGAACCAAAAACCTTACCAACTGTCATCTTTAAACCAACATACTAACAAGACACCTTCCGCTTATAGTTCACTTTTCCTTCTTACAGCTGGTATTAAACAGTAGTCTAAACAATGCTAAACAGTCTATGTTGTGCAGAACTCATAATCTGTTCTACAAAGAACTTAGAATAAGATGATAAGAAAATGAAAACCAAGACATTTGAAAAAGAAAGAAAACATAGCAGCCTTAAAACCTTTGTCATGTGCTCACTTCGGCAGCACATACTAAAATTCAAAGAGTACACAGATTAACATGGCTGCTGCACAAGGATGACATGAGAACTCACCAAGTTTTCCATATTTAAATCAAACAACAGACAAACCTTTTACCAGGGTTATTTATTTTCATAATTATTCCCCAACTCTCCAATATAGGAAATATAGATATTCTAACATATACAGAACAAACTACATGGTAGGTTATGACTAAGCTAAATATTACAATGAAAGTTGCTTAAAAGGGCAGGATTCCAGGGACAGAAAGATGGTTCAGAGAACAGGCCTCTGCTAGCATGCCTGAAGACCTGAGGTCTCAACCTGAGGAGGGCAGTTCTAACCTATCAGCTACTGGTTTTCAGGTTAGTTCAGTAAGCATAAATAAAAACAGCCAAGTTAAAACAACGACAAAAACACCATTCATTTTCATTCCAGTATGAAGCAATCACATGATCCATATCCAAATGCAGTCAGGAGACATGGACCCCTCAGGCCTGTCATCCTAGCAGATGCTGAGGCAAGAGAATTTTAAGTTTGAGGCTGGACTGAGTTATATAGCGAGACAGTCAAAAAAAAAGATAAAACACCTAATCTTCCCTCCAAACAATTCAGCAATACATATGCAGTTCTGTGCCTGAGAATCACACTTCCTATTAAGTCTTGCCAACATTATACTTACTAGATCCAATTTCCAAGTCTATAACGCAAAATAAATCCTCTATCTCCTCTTGCAGGATGGGTTACTGAGAATCAAATGAGAAATAAATGCAGCCAATGTCATGCTAATGCTGCTTTTAAAAGACTGACATCTCTTGAGCAATTTAGTCCCAGAAATTGGGAGGAAGAGCCAGAAAGATCTCTGAATCTTGAGGCTATCCTGGTCTGCATAGTGAGTTTCAGGATAGCCATGAATCCAGAGAGACCCTATTTCAAAATACAAACATCCCTCCCTTTCTGCAAAAGGACTGACACCTAAAAAGTCATGAGCAAAAATTACCTTAGACTTAATATAAACATTCTTCTTTTCAAATATAACTCTTACCTTTAACTGGCATCCCACTTTCTCATAAGCCTTGATGAGTCTATTTCTGTGATACATCATTATCCCATAGTGGTCTTTATTTCTGCAGTTGAATCCAAAAGTAATTCTTACTGTTCTAGTCTTAAAATATTGAGGAAAGTTCAGACACAACAGTTTATTCTTATCCAAAGTCCCCTTCTATATTACTAATAAATCCCAACACAGGGCTGGATAGATGGGTCTTCCATAGGACCCAGGTTTGATTCTCAGCATCTACATGGTGGCTCACAACCATTTCGGTCCCAGGGAATCTGACATACTCCATTGGCCTCTTTGGGCACCAGGCACCCACATGGTATATACACATTCAGGCAAAACACTCATACTCATAAAATAAAAATAAATAAATCTTTCAAAGTAAGTCCCAAAGTACATGCTAGAAAGCAAATCTAGAAGTTAGAATTATCATGAGAAGGGCTGATGAGATGGATCAGAAGATAAAGATGCTGGCCATTAAGCTTGACAAGCTTAGTTTAATCCTTGGGACACACACATGTATATACAAATGAATGTAATTTTATAAGTGTTAAGTGGATAAAAAGAGAAAGGGCAAAGGATATTGAATATGTTTCACTATGTTTACATAGCATTATAAATGAAGGATACTAAAAATTTAGGTCGGTAAACGTCACGTTCAATGTAGGCGAGACTCTTTGAAACTAGCTGTGTCTTCACTTTCTGCCCCCGTAGGATGATCTGCATTCTTGGCTTTAGGTATAAAATACTGCAGTACGCCTGCAAAGAAACATAGCAGAATGTTGCGATAATATTTGAACGTATTTCCCAATATTATATTCCCTGACTGCTGTGTGAAGCCTTGTATTTTGTAAAGCAAACTTGCTGATAAAGGGGTTATGTGGCCACCAGGCTTGAGGCAGCATTCAGCGGCACTTGATTTACTACTGTCTGGAAGCTACCCCACTATAGACATGGACGTGGCTCAACAAGTGTGGCCTTGCCCCTTTTGTGTGGAGGTCAAAACACTAAAAACACTGATATGCCCCACTTGTATCATGAAAGGAGACTACTAAGGGAGAGCAAGGAATGCCCCTGACACAGGATTTCTCTGTTGTAACTCTGGCTGTCCTGGAACACAGTCTGTAGACCAGGCTGGCCTGGAACTGTTGAGTGCTGGGATTAAAGGCGTGTACCACCACTGCTTAAGGAATGGCTTTTTAAGATAAGAAAAAACCCCTGTTCCTAAAGAGAGGGAAGCAGGAGTTGGAGATGGCTTTCTGGGTTCTGCAGAGGTCTTTCAGGCTTGAATGCAAGCATGCCTCATGTGCCATTATTAATATAATGCTGGATTAATAAGCACCTACAAGTGGTGTGTTAAGCAGCTACAGCAGAATCTGTCTTTCTAAAAAACCATTCATGATTCAACATTACTCAGGTGTGAATTTAAAAATAAAGTACTTCCTTTGGTAACAAACCTCAAGTCCTCAATAAAATAAGATACACTATAGGGGTGGTCCATAGTTCAATGATGAAGGTATGCACTTAACATGTATTCAAGCATCAAGTAATAACAACACAAAATTATATTAGTTATTCTGATATAAAGAAAAATTTTGAGACAGGGTCTCAATATAACACCTACTACCTAAAACTAAACATATAGCTAAAGATGGCTTTGAACTGCTGTTCCTGCTTGCGCTTCCCTAAGGTGAGCATGACTGCTGTGCACCACCTTACCTATAACTCTAGCACTCAGAGCTGAAGCAGGAGGATCTTGAGTTTGAGGCTACATAGTAAGACCTTGTCTCAAAAAAATAAAATAAAAATAAAAAAAAAATAAAAAACCAAGTAAAAACATGTCCAGGAAAGTGAGGAGAACTGAGTGTTGGAACATGTAAAAACCAGTACACACCTTTAATGATCATTCTGGAGGGAGACAAACTACAACTATTTAGGGAATAATAACAACAACAAGCAATCTTGAATGTAAGTGCTATAAGGAAAGAATTACTATGAAGTGCTTGCCCCCCTCATCTTTTGCCCCCATGCCTCTCCAGTGCTAGGTCTGCCTCATAACATTATGCTAACATCTTCAGCTCTGAGCATATTTTCATTTATTTTCTTTTGGGGGTATTTTTGAAACAGTGTCTCACTCTGTAGCCCAGGCTAGCTTTGAGCTAAGAGCAATCCTCTTGCCTTGAGCTTCCAGAGTGCTGAACAGATGTGAACCACCATGTTCAGCTTGTCTTCATTTAACACAGGGCAACTTAAGCTTGGCATGGTGGCATATCCCTGTGATCCCAACAATTTGAAAGCTGAGACAGGGAGACTGAGACGTAGGATACGCAGAAGACCTTATCTCAGAAAAACAAAGAAAAGATAACTTAAGAACATTACATACTAAAACATGTTCTTCTCTCTGCCTGTTACTATTAGAAATCTCTGAATGAAATGTGTTGAGTAATTCAGAGGACAGATGAAAGACTCAATATAAAAGTCAAATCTTAACATTTCTTACTTCCCCCTGGCTCCTGAATTCAAGGACATGGTGTGTCTTCTAAACCATGGTCTCTGAAAGTCATGTGCTGCAACTGTCTGCTCTCGTGGCTGGGACCTGTTTCACACTCTTAAGTATGACTTTCTTACAGCAATGACGTATACCAGTAACAGGATATGATAAAAAATACTGTACGTTTGCTATTATAATTACTCAAACCTCAGAAAAAGTTACTTTATCAAACTTGTAAATGTCAGATTCTTGGCTTGGATTATTATCATAAACACAGTATCATCTCATTCAAACTGACTACTAAAAACCAATGATCTTACATCACAATACTGCAATTTGTGTGTGTGTGTGGACTGTGATGTTCCTATTGTCAACTGAGCAGGATTGAGAATCACCTTGGAGACAAATCTCTGGCAGTGTCTGTGAGAGATTTTCTAGATTAGGTTAATTAAAGTGGGAAGACCCACCCTAAAACCATTCCCTTGGTTGAGGTCCCAAACTGCATAAAAAACACAAAGTTTGATTCAGCAAAAGCATTCATTTTTCTGTTCTCTCCGAGGACACAATATGACCAGTAGTTGTCTGTCCATTCTACCATACCTTCTTAGAACTGTAAGCCAGAATAAACCCATCCTGCTAAAATTGCTTCTGCTGGGTATTTGTCACAGTGAGACAAATAACTAATACACTTAATCTTAAAAACAATACCTATTTCTGAAATCAAACTATAATTTATTGCTTTAGAGAACATTATAATTTTAAACAGCCAGGCAATGGTGGTGAACACCTTTAATCCCAGCACTTGGGAGGCAGAGGTAAGTTGATCTCTGTGAGTTTGAGGCCAGCCTGGTCTACAGAGTAAGTTCCAGGACAGCGAGAGTTACAACAGAAACCTTGTCTTGGAAAAAAAAAAAAAAGTAAAAAATAAAGTAAAATAAAACACTGAATTTGATGTTCTGTGACTTGAATTAATCAGTATGGTCATGATAAAATGTACTGATTCACCAATTCAAATAAAGTAAGTGAATAATAAAAAAGCTGTAAGCACTGACTGTTAGAACTGTTGACTTCCAAAACTAAAATAAGGTTCTTAGCCCTCCGCGCTCTGAGACTGGGTCTCATGTAACCCAGGCTAGCCTCAAACTATGTAGGCAAGAGTGACTTTGGACTCCTGGTCCTCCCTCCCCTGTTCTAGGATTATAGGCATGTACCACCATGTCCAGTTTATGTGGTACTAAGGATGGAACCCAGGACCTTGTGCATGTTAGGCAAGCACTCTACCAACTAAGCTATGTACCAACCCACCTACTAAGATAAGGTTTTCTTAGTAAATACAACAACCAGTATGCACTAATAAGTTTAGTATCCAGTCAGAGACCATTGGAGGCTTTACAATACAACTTGGTAATATAAGCCTGTACTAGTTCCAGGACTTGTGGATTTCTCATTTCCAACAACAAATGAGTACATACCCTTAAGGAATAGTCGCTCTCAGGGGCAATCTGGTCCATCCTTTCTTGTTTCTTGTACCCTTTCTTCCCTGCAGCCTCATCTAAATCCTCAGGAATTCTGATATCATATTTATCCTTTTCAAAATCAAATTCTGTTGCATTTTTGTAGCTTAAAAAAATTTAGAAAGCAAAATTTAATTTCACATCCAAAAAACAAAAACAAAAACAAAAACCACCAAGTAAACACTACATTGTAAGAAAAAAACAAAACAACAAGAACAAAAAACAAGCGAACCAACAGTAGGCAGGGGGAGAGGCATAAAAAACAATCAAAGACAAAGAAAAAGCACCCAAGCAGATTTAGGAAAACTACATCCTTCATCCTTTACACCCTGGACAGAATGTAAAATGGTATAGTGCCTCTGGAGTCTGGCAGTTTCTTAAAGCCTAATACAGCTACCATATTATCTAGAACTACACCTCTGGACACTCCTGAGACACCTGCAGCAATGTTTACAACAGTATCTCTAATAGTGTCAGGCTATAAACAGCACACATACTCCTTAACAGGTGACATGGTAAACAACTGGACCTGAAATGGAGTGTCAGTGTGAAAGGCAGCAAACTACTGTCCTGATAAACGCAAAGACCTGAAACACCTGTAGGAATCCCAAAGGGTTACCTAGAATTCTTTATATAACTTTTAAATGGCAAAAATCAATCAAAGGTTAAGGTTAGAGGTTGCCAGGGATTAAAAAAGCAAAGCACAGAAGAAGCAAGTGTGGCTACAGACACTGTAGGGGATGCCTCTGGTAAGCAAAGAGTCTGAATTTTACTGTAACAATGACAGTATCCTGTTAATATTGACAGACTTACTATGCTGTAATTTATAGAGAAAACTGATAAAGGGGACATGAAAGCCAGACTGAACACAAGTTACTAGTTACAGCAAAACTAAGAGCTTGACTGAAAAGAAAGAAGCACAAGGAGGGACAAGGTGAATGCAAGCAAAAGAGGGGATTCAGTACGTCAGAAAAACAAATTCTAGAATGCTTCAGGTTTAACGCTATTTGTGCTTTATTTCTATGGTTCATAAATAGTAGACTTCTCATAACTATTTAATAATGTATTTTAAAGCCCCCAATTACAAAATATTGTTTCCATACAAGAACAAAGATTTACTAATTAAAAAAAATTGTTGTACTTATTTATTCACTCACTCATTCACAGACACACACAGAGAAAGAGGAAGTGTATGTCTGTGTATTTGTGTATATTCACACTGAGGTTTGAGAATAACTTTGGGCAGTTTATTCTCTTCTCCCACATAATCTAAGGAATGCAACATGTTGTCAGGCTTGGCTGCATGCTTACTTTTACTCACTGAGTCATAACACAAACTCAAGAACTATAAAATTTTAGCAAGGCAAATTCTCATCTGCATTACTTACTGAATTGCTAACTCATGCATTCTAAATTTCACAAGCTAGACTTCCTAGCTAGTATTTCATCTTTTTTTTATTTCCTTCTCTCTTTTTTTTAAAAGTAGTTTTTTTGTTTTTGCGCCTAGGAATGGAGTAAGAGATACAGTGCTGCTGGAAACTGAATGATAGAACTACAGAGATTTTAGAGCAGTTTGAAAGTAACACTTTAAAGCCAAAGTGGACTCAATAAATATCCTTAGAAAACCCAAGTATAACAAGTTTGTCACTAAGTGTACCAAAAAATGATTTTTCATTTATTTCCACTCTGTAACAAAGGCTAACCTTGTACATGGACTTTATTTCCCAAAAGGTCAACTACCAACAGAGGTCTACATTTACCTTCTAAGATTCCAAATGATGATCCTTGTCCCCTTCTTACCCATGATGGCATCAAGTTCTGCTAGTAATTTCTGTTCCGTAGAAAACAGAGAATGTTCCAGAATTGCTGCTAGGCTTGCTTTTGATTCTGCAAAATTAATCATCTGACGTATGTCCTTAGTTAAAGATTAAAATCAACAACAAATTTTACACAATCATAACATAGAAACCAACTTTAATAAACTCAAGAGAAATCAATCCCTAAATTACTTCTAAGTCTTAAAATAGCAATGTGATTTCAAATGAACACAAAGAAAGATAAAAAAAAATGAGCACAGGGCTCAGTGGAATCCTCAGCTGGGGGGATAAGGAAGGAGGATCTTGAGTTCAAGGCAACCTTACCTCAACTTGTAAAAGGGGGAGGAAAGAAGAGAACAAGTTCATTACTTCTAACTAAATCAATGCTATCAATGGGCTCCCAAAATCATCTTTCTTTTCACTGGTTTAGGGCAACTTTCAAATCAGGCCAGCATTGTCTTCCTTATTAATCCACAATAAGCTTGAAATAAGGAACTATAAGGTAGGCAAAGTGGCTCATACTTGTAGTTTCTGCTACTTAAGAGGGCTGAGGGCAGCCATCTGTGTTCCACTAAATACTGAAACCTTGTCTAAAAAAAAGGAGAGCTGTAGAGTTAAGTTCTGTGCAGCTCAAACCCAGGTCCTTATACATAATAGAACCAGTAATCTACTACTAAGCCTCATCTCTAACCCCAGAAAAAAATTAACACAGCTAGGTATGATGGCACACACCTTTAATCCCAGCACTCGGGAGGCAGAGGCAGGCAGATCTCTATGAGTTCGAGGCCAGACCTGACTACAAAATGAGTTAGTTCCAGGACAGTCAGGGCTGTTACATAGAGAAACCCTGTCTCTAAAAACCAAAATGAATGAATGAATGAATGAATGAATCCTGGGCTTGAGGCGCAGGGTAAAGTATACACAAACAAGAATTGGAATATAGATGATTAAAAAAACCAAGAATTTGGGGGCTGAAGAGTTAGCTCAATGGTTAAGAGCACTTGTTGCTCTTATAGAACCGGTAAAGGTTCAATTCGCAGCAATTAATAGCCATTTCTAACTGCAGTACCAGGGGAGTCAAGGCCCTCTTCTGACCTCTGCAGATACTAAAAATGCACATGATGCATAGCCGTAATGCAGACAAAACACTGCACACACAAAAATAATCTTAAAGCAACAAAACTTTGGATGGGTATGGTGCTGTACTCTCTTACCCCCAGCTCTTGGTTGGATGGGACCCTCGTTAAAACAAGTGAAGGCAGGTCAGACAAGAATTGAAGAAGATAAAAAGCGAGTGTTTCAGAATTTTTTAAAGTTTCTCCACAGCGTTAATTTCAAGATCAAAAGGATATGGTGCTTGTTGAATGTCACGATCGGGACAACAACATGCTCTGCTTTTATGACTTCCAGATATGTCTGAGACAAGAAGCCCACACTCATGGTTTCTCCATTTTTGGTAAAAACGATTGCATCTTTCCCCAGTCGCATAGACCCTGACTTGAAGCCATTCCCATACAATCCAACCGGGACATGACCGTTCATGGTGACTTTGTCACTGAAGCCAAAGCTAAAATAAAAGTTTAAATAATAAACACTCATATTCTTTCATTTTTAAAAATTCAGTAAGTATAATACCCTTTAAAAATTTAATAAATGTAATTCCAAGTAAAAAGCCTGGGTTCAAATGCTGATCCCACCCATCCTGGGAGTGTCATCTTGGGTAAATTACTTTGACTTACCTTGATGTATTTTCACATCTCTGAAATGAACGGCTTTCATGTGCTTATAGCAGCCTACCACCTGCAATGCCTGGCTAAATGTCTGGGTTATAACTCAAAGTCTACAGACCTTCAGATTTCACACCATGGATTGGTTTCCTCTAGATATAAACAATTCTCTTTTCTGAATAAGGAAATGTAGCACAATTAATGATGGGGCCAATTTGACTTTCTGGCAGCATAAGAAACATTTAAGAGACAACAGAAGGCTTCATCTTCTAGATTCTTCCTCTACTTTGTACTGTATACTTCAGTACCCACTGTAGGCACACTTGGTTCTACTAACACTCTATCCCTGACTCTACAGCCTGAGGTTATACGAATTATTTTATACTTCTTCATTCTCTCAATCTCTTTAAAGACAAATCCTCATCTCTAAATTCTATTTAGAAACACAAGTAAAGGCTAATTTATACCAAAGTTATCTGTGTACTACAACTCCAAAGGAACGCTGGAATTTTTGGTAAGGCAGGATGGGGAAGGAATGATGAGCATGGTGGGACTGCCAAATGATCTACTAGTTGTAGAAAATAACGGAAGACCTGGTCATACTGTGAGCATGGCATTTGATGTTTAAAAAACAAAAATTAAGGATATGAAATGGTAATCTGTATGACACATAAAATTCTTGAAACAGGCAGAAGTCATCGTCTTCCAAAGCGTAACACATTTTTACATACCTTAGCATTTTATGTAACTTATCTGTTGTCATCCCATTCCCATTATCAGTGAACGTCAAGCATATACGCTCATTAATCACTGTTTTATCAATCCAGATCTGTTTAGCATTCACATCAGGATCATAAGCATTATCTGGAAGACAAACGGTTTTGAGAAATTCTGAGTCTGCATTTAAAGAAGCCATTCATTAGAACAATGTTGTAAAAAGCAACGGAGTATCATTACTTTAAAAGCACTAATTGTTAGGAATTCCTAGGGTTTGAAAACAAAACTAAACTGCCTTCGTTGACTGTATCAGAATTAGTTCTCTCCAAGCCCTTCACATTACCCAGGTACCCATCACACTTAAGTGTGTGTGAAACACCATGACTCACAGAGAAGCCAGCCTATCCATCATAAGGGAAAATGAGAACGGATTGTCAAAGAGCACTAGGCGTTGACACAGAAGTGAAATAACAGTTAATAAAGAAATGAGAAGGCAGCATAACTTTTTGCTAAGGTACATACACAGACAGAAGATTCACCTCCTACAAATATCTATCATTGTGATCCTTATCGAGTTCCTTCCAGCTTTACAATTCTATCACTGTGCACTTCTCACTTTAACAGCTTTAACATCCTTGTTTAGTATACTCATTTCTCTCAGAATAGGCACATATAAAGGAATATATTAAAAATGAAAAATATTTAACTGTTATCAGTAATAAGATCAATTTGTGACTTATCTAAGATCTATCTGAACAGCCCCTAATTGAAATATACTTTGAAGTGTTTATCAGAAATAATGACTTTTCAAACTATCCTTATAAAGCAGTTTACAATTAATCTTTTCTAACCACTTCAGGAAAAATAAATTTTATTTCATTAAGAACTTCAACTTGCCAATACCACATAAAGAATACTACCATTAGGCATGAGTGTTTCTGCTAGGTTGCCATTAAAAACAAAGAAATATTTAATCTTAGCACTGGGGAGGCAAAGACAGGTGAATTTCTGATTTTGAGGTCAGCATGGTCTACAAAGTGAGTTCCAGAATGGCCAGGGCTACACACAGAAACCATGTGTGTACGTGAACAAAAGAATACTTGCAGTGTCACAGCACTGTAGATTTGAAAAGTAAAATCACCTGAATGCTTATTAGCATTTAGCATTAGATATAAAACCTAAGTACACCAAAACACACGATCTCTTGCAAGCCAGGCACAGTGGCTCATGCTGCAATCCCAGCACTAGAGAGGCTGAGGAAAAAGGCTTGCTGTGAGTTCCAGGCCAGCTTGGGTTAGAGGAAGACCCTTAATAAACAAAACCAAAGTGTGTCTTCTCAATAGTCCCTCCTTTTGCTCTCCTCTCAGGTAGGACCTTCCTTTGATAAAGAGCCCATTGTAAAATATACATAGAAATTCCTGAGAACAAAACTTCCCCCTTTAAAACATATATACCTAAATTGAAAAAAAAATCTTGCTTATGAAATTTCCTAAGAAGAAAATCATGACGTCATGACTCAACTCTGAACATAACTTGCAGAAGTTTATTTTCAGTTGTGTTTAAAATAATTGTTTTGTGTACTGTTAGGTGAGGAACTGTGTAGGCCTTGGCGTTTTGTATGGCCTGCAGGTATTGGCTTTATATAAATTCCTCATGATCTGCACATGCTATCAGTAGGACACTTGAGGTATTCTGAATCAATAAAAACCTAAGCTCAGATGCTCAGGGTTCCACTGTTCTACTGTTATGGCACTGGCCATAACGGGGTTCCCTCTGCCAAGGTCTGGCACAGTTTGCACTTATGTAAGTGCCTCCCTGTTGTCCTCGGTGAGCCCACACAGTGGCTAACTACTACCAATAACTTATGTATTGTTTCATGCTCATTAAATAATTACGGTATATTCCTGGATCTCATCACTCCCTTAGAGGAAACAAGTAATGTATTAATTCTAACACTTTAAAGATGGATCCACTCTATGTTGTGCACACTATGAAGAAGGCTACTTTCATAATCAGAATAAAAATATTTTGAATGTAAGCACTTTGTAAACTTAGCAAATTAAATATTAAAAGTTATTAAACACTTGGGTAATATAGTGAAGATTGAGGAGTAATTCATCTGATACCACCTTAAACAGCTGTTAAGTAAGCTTTTACACTAATGTTCAGGATACATTTTAAAAGGTATAATTGCATGTTATTTTTCAGATGTCATTAAATTATAATTAACAGCATATGAAATGTCAATTTACATACCTATTAATTCAGCAACTGCACTGAATGGCCAAGTATGACTAGTAGAATTTGTATGTAAAAACTTCGGGCAAAGCTGAAACAAATCAATAATCATATCATTTAATTCATTAAATCATGTAATTCAATTCAGCTCTTAATTATGAACACAAGACCTAATATAATTTGTGTCTGTGTTAAACAACAGAGACCCAAATAAAAATGACTTAATTGGGTGCCCCAAGAAGATAAACCCTAGAAGCTTCCTCCTGGAAGATAAGGCTGGGGAAACAACTTAATAGTTCACACATAAAGGCCTGTTTAAAACCCTTGTCTCTTTATGTTCACAATGCCATAACTTGCCCAATTCTTAAAGTCCTACAAACATTTTCTAAATTTCCTTACTTTGAGACAAAATTTTGTCTTGGTTATTGTTTGGTTATTAGTGTACTGATTAGGTCTAATAACCTCACGAGCTTTGCTTCATCTGTAAGCTTTGCTGGTGGCCTCTCAGCCCTCTCAGACTTAGTATCTGACAATCTGTGTTGGCTATATTATCTATTCCAAGTTTATTACAGTTAAACTTCTGGCAGTGGTCTGGTGCACATCCGTGACCTCTTCAGACTTCCAATAACAAACCACTGTAATTCCCAAGGGTTTTTTTTTTTTTTTTAAATAATACTTGTATTTATTACCTGAGTTTCACACAATGCATATCAATCACACCTTCCCATTCCTCCCTGGTTCATCCTTCTACCCCTGTGCCCTCAAAAACAAAACAAAAACAAAAAACAAACTCCACAATAACAATAAAATTGAGTCTAGCCTGTGGGTCTGGAACATGGATCACAGGCATCACCAGGGTTCCTGGAGACAACAGTCTACTCCCCATGGACATTCATCTGTCCCATACCAGCCTGAGATCAAGCATGACCAAGTTCAACCCAAAGTTGGGCCCTATCATCCAAACACACAGGCAAGCAGACATCCCGCAGGCACCAGGGCTTCCTGCAGGCACCCAGACAGGATGTAGGCACCTGGACAAATTTCCAAGGTTTTAAAGTATGACTTTACTCTCAATAATAGGGTATGGAAGGAGAGGCCAATCAACCCTATGCTATAGGAAACTAAATTTCTTGAGCAATTTAGGTATATACATGCAATATATATATGTATGTACATGTCATAGGTATATACATGTAATAAATTAGTTTAAGCACATTTTTTTTTAAAGGCAGGGTTGTGTATTCTAAGATTGCCTTGAACTCACCTTAAACCTTGGATCCTCCACTTCCCCTACACAGGAAGCTGGGGATGTTGTAGCTCAATCGGCAGAGTGCTTGCTTAACAGGCACAAAGCCCTGTGTTTAGCCTTCTGTACCCTATAAAACTGGGCATGCCCAAAGGCCTGTACTTATATTACTTGGGAGTCAAGATATCAGAAATTTAAAGTTATCTTTAGCAAGTTTAAGTTGGGAGGCCAACACGGGCTATTAGAGATCTGTCTCAAAAGGAAAGACAAACAAAAACCTAGGCGACTATAGAGATCTGCCCCATACAGAAACTGATACAGCAAGCTATGAACTCCAAGGACAACCAAAACTGGGTAGATTCACAACAGCAAGTTGGCAAGCCGTCTACAAACAAACCCTACATATCTGGCACCAAGATCATTCATTGGAAAAATGCCTTTTCTATAAATCGTGCTGGAAAAACCAAATCTCTCTATTACAACATATAGGAATTAAGTCAAAATGGATCAAAACCCTAAAATAACAAATCAAACTGTTAGATTTTAGAAGAAAGCAAGAGAAAAGCTTCATGACATTAAGATTTGGAAAATATTTCTTGAATATAAGAAAAAAATGTATATAGCTCTATACCAAAATTTAGAACCATACATCAAAGGACACTGGTAACATAAAAAAACACAGCTCTCAGCTTAGAGGGGTAAGAGGCAGTTCATTCTAGAGCCAAACATAAGTGACCACGGCCTGGAACACAAATTTAAGTTACTCCAAACCATTTCCCAACGTGGTGATATTTTGATGAAAATTTCATAGTAGCAGAACAAAGGAAATCATACATCAAGACATCAGGTAGCATGTTACCATAAAGTAGGAAAATGCTGCTATCTGCCTCAGGCACTTTTAACAGCATTCCGTGGCCCTTTGGTTAAATAGAAACTAGGGGGTCTACTTGTACTTTTCAAATGATTTACCTAATGATTACAAAGATGTTAAATCACAAACAGAGGAGGGCAATAAATGGCTAAAAAGGAGTCAAAGGTATCCTAAGGTAACTTGTCTCTGAACTTGTAGCATTCCAACCTTTCCACATCATTGATATCAATTGGCCTTTGTAGTTCAGCTTCTTCCCAGCAATTCTCACTCACAGCACAAATAACAGTGAAAACTCTGGGGATTTACATTGGTAGCAGAGTACTTGCCCAACAGGTATAAGCATCCTGGGTTTTATCTTAGCACTAAAGAAAAAGCAAAAACTAAGAAAATCAAACTTAGAGAATTCAACTGAGCTTAAATCAAGAGCTTGGTTCCCAGCACCCACATTGGTCAGCTCCTAACTTTCTGAAGCTCCAACTCTAGGCAAATCAATGCCCCTTTCTGGTTCCCACAAGTACCTGCATACACATATGCATACAGACACATTTTTTTAAAAGGGGGGAGTGGCTAGGTGTGGTGGTACAGGCCTTTTAATCCCAGCACCCAGGAGACAGAAGTAGGTGGATCTCTGTGAGTTAGAGGCTATCCTGGACTATGCAGCAAGTTCCAGGCCATGGGAGGCTATATTGAGACCCTGTCTCAAAAAGAAAAAGAAAAGGTTGTCAACAATGTAAGAAACTGGAACCTTTGTGGTCTATTGTATCCAAGTAGTCAGTAGCTGGCAATATGGCTCAGCAGGTAAAAACTGCAGGCATCGAGCCTGAAGACCCGAGTTCAATCCCTGGGATCTACATAGTATAGAAGAGAACTGACTCCTCAAAGTTGTCCTCTGTGTGCAGGCCCCCCACTCCCCCAAATAAGTAAATAAACAAGGAAAAACAAGGAAGTTGTCAGAACCAAAATAAAATCAGGGAAAGCCACATAAGGAGGAAAGATCCTGAAAATATTTGCTAGGTAACAGAAACCATCATGAAGAACTGCTAAAACCACAGCCTCATTCACGTTTATATAAAGAGTTCTCCGACATCACCTATCCAGAAACTCACTGATCATCCTTGAGCAGATAAGTATCCTTGGTTCCCGGCCCTTGCATCCAAGTCAATTGTTTCAAAACACAACCCTTTCCCATTTACTTTCAGCATGGTTGTCTTCCATTGACTCCCCATGTCCATGATGGGTACTTATATTCTGCTTGCAATTCCCTGCTACTGCAATCTGCTGTTTTGGAGAGCCATTCTGTATTATTTAGTCTGATGCTTCCTGGGAATGTAAAATGTACAGCTGCTAAGGAACATGGTGTGGTGGTTCTTCAAAAACTTAAAATACAATTCTGTATGGGTAAGATTATTATACTCATCATTCAGACTGGTACAAAAAGACTAAGTAATTTGTCCCAAGTTATACATCCAATTATTTATATCAGGACTGAGGCCACGAAGGCAGGCTTAGCCTGTGCTGCTAATCACTAAGCAAGTTCTTACTAAGGGAGTAAGTTCAAACAGTCCAGTGGAAAGAATGTTAAAGGAAGTTCCCAAGACACTATTCAGTCAAGGACTCCCAGCTGATAAATACAGGTGTATCTGAACACAGATGGAAAAGGACTTCTATGTTCTTCTGAAAGTGTGAATGATCTAGTGGTCAGTATGGAGAAAGAAAACAAACAAACAAAATATAAATCAATTTCTAACTTCAGGGAAAATAAAAAGCTGTACAGAAAATGTAATCATAGTACAATGGGAGGTTTATTTGCGAATAAAGGAGAACAAACCAATTCCAACCAAAATAAATAAAACATGCATTGCATGGGAGCCAGTGAAGAGTATACCTGTATCAGCTAGATACACAAGGATTTCTGAGGGTGGAGAGAAGCCACCAAACCACAAAAATGGTCTAAGCATTTTATTTAGAACTACAAAAGAAAAATCAAAATAAGTAAGTAAGTTTTCTTGCTCTGCACGCCACACTAGGATCTCAGACCTCCTAAATGATTCTAAAATACACATATAATAGCCTAGAGATAGTTTAGAGAAGAATGCTTCCTTAATGGGTCCAAGGCCCTGGGTTTAGGAGTAACAAGGATTCTTAAATAAAAGTTTGCATATATTTTTGTTTGTTTATTTTTCAAGACAGGGTTTCTCTGTATAGCTCTGGCTATTCTGGAATTCGCTCTGTAGACCAGGCTGGCCTCAAATTCAAGGAGATCCACTTGTCTCAACATCATGAGTGCTGGGAGTATGTGTGTATGTGTGTGTTACCACGCCCAGCAAAGTTTGTATGTCTTATGGTTGATCCTTGATACTTTAGGCTCGGTGGCTTTTGATGAATTCAAAACTCATTAATTTTTAGATGCTCTCCTAATCCAAGCATTTACAGTTATAGGCAAATTAATGCACATGGTATAGTCCAATAAAACTACAGAAACTAAAATTTATCTTGAATGTCATGTAATTTTTTTCAACCATTTTGAGTACTCATTTTTAGATCACAGACCATACAAAAACAGGTGCTAGGCTGGATTTGGTTCATAAGCTACATGTACCAACTAGTCATGAACCAAAAGCAGACAGGTGAAAAAAAAAACTAAGGTTCCAGACAGCCCAGATTACCCACAAAAGCCAAATTAGCACTCTAACCACTGCTATACCCAGAGTCAACTAGTAATTCTGGAATTGTTTGCTCTGTGCTAGGGATGAACCCAGGGTCTCAAGATCTCCCTACCTGGCAACACTGCCAACATAAAGGAGTTTGGTCTGCTTGCTTCCTCATTTCAATCTTTATTCTTGAAACAGAGTTTCATTATTTTACTCTGGCTGGCCTGAAACACATCTATGTAGATCAAGCTAGCCTGGAACTCAGCATTCATGGAGCTTGCCTTTGCCTCCTAAGTGCTGGATTTTAGGCACAGGCCAAGCTTTCTTGTTTGTTTTTTGTGTACATTGGGGATTGAGTCTACAGTCTTGCCCATGCTAGGCCAAGTGCTCTATCATTATACTATTATCTCCAGTCCTTTCTCGCTAAGTTGATCAGACTGGCCTTGAACTTGTGATCTTCCTGCCTCAGACCCTTGAGTACGTGGAACTACAGAAACACATTACTAGGCCCAGTATCAATCCAATCTGTCTGTGTGTTGGTGTGTGTGCACGTCACAGGCATCTTCCACCTCAATCTCATTCACCTAATCATCTTGAAACAGGATCTTCCACTGAACCTGGAGCTCACTAGTCTTGTAGACTGGCTGGCTAGTGAGCTCCAGACAGTCACCTCTCCAGTGCTGAGATTTACAGACATTTTACTGGGACTGAGGGTCTGATCTCAAGTCTTTGTGCTTTCAGTGTGCACTATACTGTACTGAGCAATTTCCCTAGACCTTCAATTCAATTTTGAAGAGTCAGAGAATGAACTATGTAAGGAGGTGGAGAAAGGGCACCCCTTGGATGCAGAACATCCAATTCACCCTTTTCTCCTGATCATGACTCTAGCTAGGAGTACTCTTTAGGGTGTAGCTTATCTTTCTTATTTAGGAACAGGATCAAGAAATACGGTACAAGTTGGCCTGGAACTCTTGATCCTCCTGTCTCCACCTTCTTAGTGCTGAGCTTATAACTACACCTGGTCACTTGAATGTAGCTTTTAAAAGAATGAGCATTTGTATTCATTTTTGTACTGGGCCTAGCACATGCCTAGTGTGTGCTATTATGTTGGGGAAATTTATTTCTAGTTATGCCCATGTAACTTTAAAACAATTATTTTGTACATTGTTGGGGGAAGGGCTGTCTAAGCCTTGACAGTCTGCAGGTGTTGGTTTGATGTAAATCTATGATTCAGATGTCTGCTTCCTCATGACCTGCATATGCTCAGGGCTCTTCGCAGAGCCACAGTGGTGAAGAACAAAGTTGCTGTGGAGAAATTCTTGTAACCTCTCTCTCAGAGTCTGAAGTAACAAGGAGAGGACACTCCGCTTAGACTTTGAGCTCCCTACCACAAAAGTAACATAGCTCTGCTGCTAAAGGGATGTGGGATGATACTAAGCTTCAGGTTTCCTTCATTATGCAATAGGTCTCTGGATGAGAGAGGATCAGAAGATCAGGGTTAAGCTGTCCAGGGAGGCATGTGCCATGTTGTTCCTCTGTTAAGGTCTGGTAAATTTTATCTATAAAAATCTCTCCTCCTCTTTACTTTAGACTTAGACAGTAGTTATCAGCAGTACTATTACCTTGGGAAATATCCCTGACCCCAAAATAGAGATTTAAACTACTTGTGGCAGGACCAATACCTGAGGTGACTGGTATGAATGGGAAGTTCTCTGAAGCTCACCTACATTGAAGATCCTGCATATGTTTGGTTAACTAGAACATCATGGCTGAGAATCAGCAAGTTGTAAGACAGCCAAAATTCTCTTGAGCTATCTTTAGTGCCGTCAAGTGCTGGGGACTGGACTTGGGCTCATACATCGGAGGCAGGTACTCTCCCACTGAAATACAGTCCAAGTCCTCTTTCCTTTCTATTTTGAGAAAGTTGCCCAGGCTGGGCTTGAACGCCATTAACCTGGCAGGCCTCAAATTTGTATTCCTCCTGTCTCTGCCTCCAGCATAGATGAGATTACAGATCTGTACCACAAGGCCTTTTTTAGTACCTCTTAGAGCTATTTACCATCAACCCTGTATCTGACCTAACATCTTCTTTTCTAGGTAAAACTCTCAATGTGTTGTTAAGCCAGGCAGAGTTCTCCATGCTCTGCTACCTGATACTCCACTCAATTATTTGGGCAATGTACTCAGCTATGATTTTATTTTGTTGTATGATTTAGAAGCTTCTCTAAGACTGGCGATACAGTGACAGAACACTAGCCTGGCAAACAGGAAGCCCCCTTGTTAGATAACCCCTAACACACACTCATTCACACATACCTCAATCTCGCTACTCAGGATAGTCAAAATCCCTGCCCCTTGGTTACTTGTATTTGACTCAAAATAATTTCTATTATTTCCCTGGGAACAACAACTCTCTTGGCACTAGAGTGGCAAGTGTTACTCTACCCAGATTTACCCAGTTGGGGAGCAGAGCTAACAACACTTAAACCCAGTAAAGTTACTCTCTTTTAACTACTAAACATAATTTCGATCAACAAACCAATTATTTGACTAAAGGTCCTTGATCTAGAATATGTGAACAAGTCTAAAATATCAGTATGACTCCTCTCTCAAAGAAAGGGGACTAAGAATGGCCAAACTACTAGCTCTAGAGAGATGACTCAGTGGTAAGAATACTTATTACTCTTATAGAGGACCAGGGTTCAGTTCCCAGCATCTCACAGGGCAACTCAAACCCATCAGAAGTCAAGGGATCTGACGCCCTCTTCTCATCTCCAGGCTTATCAGGCACACGGATGGCAAACCACACATAAATAAATGTGGGGGGAAAAAACGGCAAACTCTATGAACAAGCAATTTAAAACAAAAACACAACAATGCTCAACCTCACAAATAGGCAGAGGCAATAAAACCAGGTAACATTGCACACACACCTGACTACCACATCCCGCATGAAGAATATGGTCAAATGAATGGACGCGGAATAGATACATTCTTGCCGTGGCCTAGGAGACCCCAAGGGGGCTCTGGTAAATCTTCACCGCTCAGTAATGAAATACAGTAACTTCAGAGTACCTCTTTTTTGTTTGTTTTTTAAGACAGGGCTTCCCTGTGTCCCCTAACTGTCCTAGAATTTCCCCGCTCCAGTCACCGAGCGCTGTGATTACAGGCAAGCGCCCCCCCGCAGCCGTCCTGTAAACAGCGACCTCCCCGGCTGAGGAAGTACTTTCCCCGCCTAAGACCTCAGCTCCCAGGAATAAAACTTCGCCCGAATCCGCAGGTGAGGAAGCCACGCCCACAGTGTTTTGGCTCCGAAGTCTGAGCTGTTGTGTGCGACCACTCCCAACTGCTTCAGAAAGGTTTGTCAAGACTGGCCACGGCAGGAAACCTAGCCCAGGCAAGCCGAGCAAGCGACGAGGGCCGAGGGGCCCCGGTGTGCGCCCCGTGCAGGGCCGGCGGGGACCGGCCGGAGCCGCCCCGGCGAGGCCCGGCTCCGCACCCGCGCGGCTGCCCCGGGCCGGCGGGTCGGAGGCGAGGGCGCGGCTCCGACAGCTGGCGGCGGCCGCAGAACCGGAGGAGGGGAGGCTGCCGCAGCGGGCTGGGGCCGCAGTCCGGCCCGAGCCGCCCGGGGCGCACGGATCGCCTCACAGCCGCTCCTCCGAGCAGGGCGACATGGCGGCGGCTCCTCGGCCCGCCGAGACCCCGGCCGCCCTGCCAGGCCCTGAGTCGCCGCCGCCCACTGCCAACCCCCTCGCTGGCCCGCCCGCCCGCCCTCCTGGGACCCGGCCCGCTCCTCCCCTCGCGGCCGCTCACCGCGCTGAGGCGGATCCCGGGTGGCGGCGCCGCCATCTTGAGAGATCTACAAAGCCAGGACCGGCCTCGAGCGCAACCAGACTGGGAGGCAGCGAGTCCCCGGTGCGGTTAGATGTCACACCCACTTCCGGGGTGGGCCAAGCATAGGAGGCCCCGCCCGCTTACTTCCGCCTCGGGCAAACCCGATAGCTTGCTCTTTGGCTTCTGAACCTGAAGCAGGACCCTCAGGTGTAGGGCGCATGCGTGGGGCAGCAGGCACAAAACTCTCAGCAGGTAGATGGACTGTGGGACTCAAGACAGTCTCGTCTACAGAGTGAGTTCCAGGACAGCCAGGGCTACACAGAGAAACTCAGTCTCAAACAAAACGAAAGGTTGGCACTAAGAACGTTGCAAGGAGAATCACACTGCTAAAGTGTAGTTCATACCTATTAGCAATGTCATTGAAACCTTATTAGGAAAAACGAGGAAAATGATTGCTTTTTGGATTGCCTGAAGCTTTTATCCTGCTAGTTACAGTGCATTACACAGACACTTTGTGTATGTCAAGCCTGGTATTGCACTGAGTAGGATGTAAATTGTTGGGTCCAAAAAATAGCTCAAGTAGACACTGAGCGATACATATGGCCAAACAAAGCAGTTTATTCTTACATGTCAGGTTCAGCCAATTAAAAAAAACTTGGCATCACCCAGATGTGGCCATGTGGGCCTTTTAAACCAAACAGGTGGTGTCTAGGGGATCTTTCTGCTTGGTCAGGATCAGAATACTGGATTGGCTTGTTAAATTCTCAGGGAGATGGGGCACATGAGAGACATGCAGGAAGCTCTAATTGGCCAGCAGTTGGCTTGGGGCTTTCCAAGAATTACTGGGGATTCCCGAAGAGGAGGTACCCTGGTGGTCCTCTCATCCCTCCCCTTTGAGACATTTAGTAAGCTAAGCATCCTTGTTTATGACAGAGCCAGTTTGAGTGTTTAGAAACTCCCAGTCATAAACTTTAGGCTGATAATTGTTTAGCGTCCTCACCCTTCCCTGTACCCAGTAGAGGAATATCAAGATCTGGAAAGTCTTAGCTTTAGTAGATCCTTTTGGTGAGGATTTATGGTCCATCTTCCTTGAGAGTCAGTGGGTGTGATGGATCCAGGTGTGTATCCTGTCAACCTTTATTTCAGTTGGTGTAGTCTGGATCACAGTGTGATTTCCTTTCTACAGTCCTTTCCACCAGGATCCAGAGTCTCTTTGTTGTGTCTATTGACCCAGACCTTGTCACCAAGTTGGTAGCTGTGTGGCATAACTGGGTGTGTGTGTGTGGGGGTGTGTGTTTCAGAGACATGACACAGAAGTGGTAGGATGTAGTCTTGTACCTGTTGGAGTGCCTGGATAGATTTAAGGAATTTTTCATTATCAAGCCCTGCCCTGATTTTTGAGTATGGCTTGGAAACCAGGGGCGGGTGTCTACCATATATAATCTCAAAGTGTGTAAGCCCACAGGTGTAGGGGTATTTCTGACTCGGAAGAGGGCAAATGGTAGGAGGGCCGTCCAGTCTTTGCCAGTTTCTAAGGTTAATTTGGTTAAGGTCTCCTTAAGGGTCCTTAGAAACCAATGGTTTCTACCTGTCCTGAGCTCTGGGGGTGATATGCACAATGAAGTATCCAATTGACCCCCAAGGCCTTAAAGAGTAACTAAGTTACCTGTGATATGAAAGCAGGGACATTATCTGACCCTATAGCACTAGGAAGACCATACCTGGGTATCAGTTCTTCCAAGACAATTTTGGTGACTGTGGCTGCCGTTTGTTTCTCTCTTAGTGGGGTAGACCTCTACCCATCCTGAAAAAGTGTCTACAAAGACTGGCAGGTAGGTACTTGTACCCACACCGGCCAGATCTTACGTCTGTGAAGTTTACTTCCCAGTGGACTCCTGGCAAAAGTCCTCTTTCTCCTTTTCCTTGGGGTCTTTGTTTTAATGAAGAATTAACAAATTGACAAATTATGCATTTGGAAATGCAATCTTTCACTACTTGGCCCAATTGGAAGATTTTTAGATTGGCTCTCCATAGGAGTTCCTTGATTTTTTTCTTAGTTCCAGATGAATTCCCTTGTGAATATCACAAGCCAGTCAGCATGTCATTTCTTCAGGGAGAATGACTCAGTCATCTGTGGTATGTCTCCACCCAATTTTAGTGTATGTGTGGGGCAGAGTCTTCATCATCTTGGGCAGAATATTGGAGTGTTTCTGGCAAGGCAGGGGCCAGTAAGACTACTAGAGTCTGGGTCTGGGTGGCCACCTCTCTGGCTGCTTCATCTGCCCTTTGGTTGCCATCTGCTTCAAACATGTTTTCTTTTTGGTGCCCAGGGCAATGAATGATAGCCAGTCAGTCTCTTTGGCAACTGGAGGGCTGACAGGAGACCTAGTATTCCCTGTTTGTTTTTAATAGTCTTTCCCTCTGCAATCGACAGTCTTCTCTTGTGGTAAATGGCTCTGTATACATGTGCTATAGCAAAGGCATACTGGTTGTGTATATGTTAACTGTCTTTCCTTTACCCAGAGTCAAAGCCTTGGTCAAGGCCTGAGTCCTACTTTCTGGGTGGACATACCTATATGTAGAGCTGAGACTCAAACCATCTCGGTGGTGGTCACCACTGCTGCTCCCCCATATTGGGTCCCTTGATGAACACAGCTGCTACCATCTATGAAGTAGGTGACATCTGGGTCCGGCTAGGGTTGGTCTTGCAGGTTTGGCTGTGTTCCCTGCACTTGGTGCAAAACCTCAATGCAGTCATGCATCACCTCTCTTTCTGGGTTGGGCAGGAGGTCAGTTGGATTAAGGGCAGTGCTGGGGAGGAACTGTATACACAGGGGATTAAGCAGCAAGGCATGGTAATGAATGAGTCAAGTGGGAATTGGTGATCCAACAGTCTGGGGGAGGGGGTTTAAGGACTCCTTCAATTGTATGTGGAGTAATGACCGTTAATGTTTGTCCCAGAGTCAGTTTGTCAGTGTCTTTGACCAGAAGGCAGTTGCAGCGATAATGCAGAGGCATGTGGGCTAGAAAGCAGCCGCAGGGTCAAGTTTTTTTTTTGAAGGTAAGCTGTTGGCCTTTTCCAGGGCCCCAGCTCTTGCATAAAGGACTCCCTTGGCAATTCTGCATTTTTCATCCACAAAGAGGTGTAATGGCTTATGCATATTAGGCAGGGCCAATGCTGGCATTTTAAGGAAGGCCTGTTTTATCTCCCTGGAGGCCTTGTCTTGGGCCTCAATCTATGTAAAGTGTGGGACTGTCCTAGAGCTATGAGTGAGTTGAAGCTGGCTTGGAACTCCGTGTCATCCTGAGAGATGAGAGCAGTAGGAGTTCAGCTGCTCCTTGCATTATCCTGGCCAGAACCCAGCTTCACAGGAGCAAAGAATGTGGCTTGGTTGGTGCATTGTCTGCCCTGTAGCTGGAAGCACAGTCAACACATGCAGACAAGGTGGTGCCAGTGCCCCTGTCTCAACCAATGGGTCCCATTCTTGGGGCCAATGACCCCTCCCCTGCACCCTATAAGTGTACCCTAAAAACCTGCATTAAATGAGACCTTCCTATGATGCACTTGTCTCCTGAGTTCCTGTACTCCAGACTTACCGGGGCTCCACCCAAGACAGGATGGGGGATACAGTAAGAAACTGCGCCATACACGCTGTGATCCCATGTGGCTTTCCTGCCTGGGGATGGCCAGCCACAGGGGCAGTCGCCACTCCTCCATGTTGGGAAGCTGTGGCTGGGAATGTGTGCATGGATGAGATTTCTTTTACAACAGTAAAGGATTCTTCTGTCCTCCGAGTGGAGTCATACAGGGGCTTGGCCAACTCTGTAAACCCAGGGATCCATAATCAGCAGAATCCTACTGGTCCCAGAAACCCCTCACCTGGTACATGTTTTTTGGGGTAGGGAATCCAAAAATAGTCTGTTTCCTGGCTAGGGATAACCCATCTCTGTCCCCCTTTGAGTAGGTACCCCAAACACTGGGCCTCTGGTATGCATATCTCTGGTACGCATATCAGCCTTTTTGGCTGACACTTTGTATCCCAACTTAACTAATGTCTGTAGCAGCTCCCGTTTAGCTTTAAAACAGTTGTCCATGTCAGGAGTGGCCAAGAGGAGGTCATATACATACTGTAAGAGGTCCAGTGGTGTATAGGTCTCATAGGCATCTAACTGCCTTTCTAGGAAGGCTCCTGGGGATTCATCCTGCACTAGCCGGCTGACTCTAGACAACTCTGTGGGCCATTGAGGCTGCCTGGAGACTTCCTGTAAGAACCTGGTGAAAGACTTTCAGATGATCCTTACCTTCAGGGGTGTTGTAATCCCACTTGGGTCAAGAGAGGGGAAAAGCCGCATCAATTGGGTCGAGGTTGTCTGTAGGGCTCCCATCCATCCCCGGCACGTTTGGATGCAGTCCCTCTCTTCTGTAGTGAAGAGAGCCTGTAACAGTTGTTGACAGTCTTCCCAAGTAGGTTGATGAGTGAATAAAGCCTGTATCTAACAGATTGGTTAGGGCTAGGGGTTTTTCAGTGAAGGAAGGATTCTGTAACTTCCAATTATACAAGTCACTGGTAGAAAAGAGCCAGTGAACATAGTACCAGGCTCCATTCTGGACTAGAGGCCCCATTACTCTAAGAGGTAGGGCCACTGTGGAGTCTAGGGCTGAGCCAGGATGAGGCTGGCCCGACCTGGTGTGGAGCAGACTGTTCGCAGCGACCATAGTGGCCACTTCTCCTGAGTCCGTTGTGTCTTCTGGAGCGGGCGCCTGTGGTTGTGATGGTGGTGGGGGATGGGGGCAGAGTTATAGGGTCGAGGGAGGAGATCCTTTTTCAGAGTAGAAGAAGGGAGGATCTTGGAAACCACCCGATTCTTAGGCTTAGTCTGCAAAACCATGATGGTGGTCTTGTTAGGGCAGGGAGTCAGAGGCTTTAACCGGGGTGGGGATTATAGAGAAGATAGTGCCAGGCCACTATATAATTGACCTGGTCCTTGTGTCCAGGATGTCTGGAGATGATGTCTTGTACTCTGAGGATGACCTGTAAGTCAAAAGAACCTTCGGAAGGCCACCCTACATTGAAGGTGGGCCATAGGAGAGTGCAGAAGTTTTAAGTTTTCCAGGTTTCAGCTGTGCTGCCGAGATGGTGGCAGCAGCCTTGAAGCCCTTGAAGTGAGCTAGAACTAATCAATGGGGTTATTAGATGATGAAGAGGATCACCCCATTATTAGGGAGAGATAGACACCAAACGACACGCAGACAAAGAAAAGAGTTGCGTAAAGATATGGTGGCTGAAAAAAAAAGTCTCCAAGTGGGGAAAATCCCCAGTCCCAAAGAGCTGCTCCTCAAAGACCCTCTTGTCTTTCTCCTCAAAGACCCTTTGGCCAGAGGAGAAGCCCGGGCATCCCCCGAAACTCTCCTGGATTTGAGACCAGTGGTGCGTCCACCTGATCTCCAGTAAGTCCTAGTTTGTCCAGACACCAAGAATACCAGTTAAACAGAAATTCCATGACAGCATTCCATCTCCAGTTGGAAAAATATTCCCCATTTAAAACTTACCAGCTGGCTCTGCAAATTGAAAAAAGAAAAAAGCTTAACTGCTTAATTTCTGACCTCAGATCATATTGCTCTATCCTAGATGAGCCCCCATATGTTGGGTCGGGAAAATAGCTCAAGTAGACACTGAGATATACATATGGCCAAACAAAGCAGTTTATTTATTCTGACATGTCAGGTCCAGCCAATTAAAAAAACATGGCATCACCTAGATGTGGCCATGTGGGCCTTTTAAACTGAGCAGGTAGTTTCTAGGGATCTTTCTGATTGGTCAGGATCTGAATACTGGATTGGCTTATCTCGGGGAAGTGGGGTGTGAGAGATGTGTAGAAAGCTCTAATTGTCCAGCAGCTGGCTTCAGGGCTTTCCAAGAATTACTGATTCCTGAAGAGTGGAGGTCAGGGCCCTCCCATCATGAGGTAGTGCCCTGGTGGTCCTCTCACAAATGAATCAAGCAAGGACTGCCAAATAGTATAGGTAAATACTGGGTTGAAAGGTTTGCAAGAGTACTGTTATATTAAGAATGTCATATATTTTATCTATAAAAGTTCAAGTAATCCAGAAGCATAAAATGTTCCCAGTTCGTATTCTGCAGATAAACAATTTTAATGCTCTTTATTCTGGATCCACTGTCTACTAAACACTTCGGTATGGGATCCTCTCCATTTCCTATCCTTCAACTTGTGTTTTCTCTTTATATTTTAACTGGAGGCTTGTAAATATTTAAATACTTTAATAAAGAAATGTGAAAGAGCAGGGCAGTGGTGGCACATGCCTTTAATCCCAGCACTCTGGAGGCAGAGGCAGGCAGATCCCTGTGAGTTCAAGGCCAACATGGTCTACAGAGTGAGTTCCAGGACAGCCAGAGTTACAACAGAGAAACACCCGCCCAAAAAAAAGTAAGAAATGTAAAAGCAAAACAAAAAAAAACTTGTGGTGTTCTGCCATCACCTTTGTTGTCCAAGGTTGGGTAACTGATATAATTCACCTAAATGTGCTAGTTAGTATCTGTGATGCTCTGAGCTGCTTTCAGACTATGTTGTTAGGTGCTAAGTCTTTCATCACTGGGTGTCTTGGCAAGGTTAAGGTGTTAAGAAGAACAAAGGTAAGCAAAACAGGTGTCTTCTCTTGCAGAACTTGATGTCAAGACAATTGAACAGAGAAGGCTGGTTAGTGAGCTGTGGAGTCAACCTAGTGAGTGTCAGCAGCCCATTGTAAAAAGTAGAATTTTGAGACAGGACTTCACAGGTAGCCCAGGCTGTGCAAATTCCCAACCCAACTTCAAATAGTCTAGTCTAGAAGCTCCCTTGTGGATATGTCCAGAGGTTTGTTTCCACGGTGATTCTAAATCTTGTCAAGTTGATAGTATTAAACATCACAGGCAAGTCAGCCTTAATTTTTCTGTTTCATCTGCTTCTGATTAACATTTAGGGGGGAGATTGTAAATCCCCAGGATGAGGCAAATGCTTGTTCATTTGAGGAGAGGACGCCCAGTAGCATGTAGCTGAGGGAAGTGTCTCAGCTACATTTTCTTGAGATCCACATAATTTTTTTTATGTTTTTCTTTTTGAGAGTCTCCTGTAGTCTAAACTGGTCTTAAACTTGCTTTGTAGTTAAGGATAACCTTGAACTTCTAATCGTTTTACCTCTACATCCTAATCCTGGGATTACAAGTTTGAGCCACCTGCAGTATTGTTTGTTCATTGTGATAAAATATACATAAAATTTACACCTTTTAAAACTCAGATCAGGGCATTCAGTGTGTTCCCATAGTTGCACAGTCACCACCACCACAATATCCAGGCCTTTCTCATTTCCCTATCAGTAGTCAAGCTCTGCGCACATTAAACAACAGCTCTCCACTTTCCCTTCCAACCTCTGACAACTCCCATTTAAGTCTGCATGAATTTAAGATTTCTATTAAACCCCACTTAAGTGAAATCATATATTTAGTGACTAGTTTATCAAATTTAGTGTAATAACTTAATATCAGGACATGTCGTAAGAGCAAGAGTTATGTCTTTAATTTTAATTACTGTGCCTAAGAGATCTATAAAACAAAAAGATTACTTCCTAGAATGCTGAGTGGGGCTGCTCATGTGAGATACAGAAAGACATGATCCTGTAATTCCCAATTTGCCCAAGAACAGAGAGCCTCCTGGAATGTTGGGCGGAGGCTGTGTAGATTCCATTTGGTTAATCTAAATGCACTGGATGTGCTCCAAATGTACTGGATATACTTAGTCACTTGTGGCAGGGAATAATCCAGATGGGAAATATGTCAGGATAGATGCTTGCTCCTGATTGGACCTGGTAGGAAATATGTCCCCTTGCAGGTTCTGTCTTTTTAAGCATCTGTTCCACGTGACTCTGTGCCACTTTGTGAGAACTCTAGTGTGGAAGGAAGGAACTTCAAAATGGTCCTGGTCAAAGTCCACTTTCCTGGTCAGTATTTAATTAATTTAAAACTTGCTTCAAATTTGGTTCAATTGGGTGATGGTTTTATTCTCAACCCCTGGGATTTGCAATGTCTCAGAATTCTATTCTTTTGTTGTTGGTTGTTGTAAGATTTTATTTATTTTTATTTTATGTATATGAGTGTTTTGCTTGCATGTCTGGGCATCACCTGTGAGTAGTGTCTGAGGAGACCAGAAGATCAGATGCCATGGAACTAGAGTTACAGGTGATTTGTGAGCTACCATGTTGGGACTGGGAACCAAACCTGTCCTCTGGAAGAGCAGCCAGTGCTCTTAACCACTGAGCATCTCTCCATTCATGAATTCTATTCATCTTAAGGATGTAATATTCTTGCACCTAGTAAGGAATTTGGTGGGCTCTGGCTGGCCCATGACCCATCCTAATCCTATCTTCTTTCTTAAGCTATGAAGAAGCATCTACTCATTCCAGACAGGCCACTCCAGACATGCAGAGAAAAGCAGAAGAGACTGAAAGGAGCCACATTAAGATGAACAGAGGAGAGTTGGAGAGATGGCTCAGCAGTTAAGATCCCTTGCTGCCCTAGAAGAAAACTTGGGTTTGGTTCTTAGCACCCACATGTCAGTTCACAACTATAACTCCAGCCCCAGGAGACCCAACACACTTTTCTAGCCTCCTGAGACACTGGAAAAATATACATGTGGGCAAACCTTCATACATATAAATAAAAATGCATGTTTTTAAAATTACAAAAATAAAATGTTAATGTAAGAGAGGAGACTGTATGCAGAGAAAGACTGAATACTTTCTTCACCTGGGCTTCATACGACAGAACATCAAGGGATAGAGTAGGAATGTGCAGCAAAGGATCATGAGTCACTGGCTCAAAGCTTTTTCTTTTGCTCAATAGTCTGCTCCTCTTCTTGGGATTGAGACTTTATTAATAAACTGACCCTCAATACACTTTCACTCTTTCTTTGAAGCTTCACCCCTTTCTGCTGTGCAGCTCTCTTACTAAATGTACCTGCTTTTTTGGACTCAACTCAAAAAGGCAGCTGGACCATGGTGTCTTATCACAGCAGTAAAAAAGTAACCAAGACATGATTCTAGTAAGTTGTCCTCTGACCTTCATGTGCACATCAACATGGCACATGGGAGCTAACCCCCCCTAACACACACACACATAAAATTATTTTCAAAAGATATGACTGTCTCTCTTCCATCTCCCTTCTCTGAGAAGCTACCAAGATTACAGCTTGCTCTTGTTGTTCTTTAACTTTAATAAAATGCTCTTCAAGCTTCCTTCTAAGACCATTTTTAGTTCTTTCATTAAGTCTGTGAACCCATGAGAGGGAACCCCAAATTCCCTGGTAGCAAAAGTAAGGATTCTTCTAAATGAGTTTACTTGGCTTATTTTAAACAGAAATGTGCCTCAGGGGTTACCTATAGGAGTGAGAGCCAGCCCAAAGTCTCAGTGCATTATGGGTAATAACTTCATGGAAACTGCACCACAGAGTCTGATGGTTGAACTTCACTTTTATGTCCACCGTCATCTCCCAAGATCACTTGGGGGAGGCAGGAAGAAGTAAAGGCGGATATCCCAGGTAATTCTGGCCTCCTGTTCTCCACTAGGGCACGCCAAATGACATATTTTCCCCTGTAGACCTGGTTATTACTGTATGGTTCCGTGTACTTAGTTTCTATGATCAATGTTATCTTTACTTCAAGATGGCGATGGACTTGTCCTTATGTCTAGGGGATAAAGCTGTATTCTGAAAGCATGGGCCCTCATGTCCAGTGGATATTCCTCATTTTGTGTGTTATATCTGTTGATGGACAGTTGTGAATGCTGCTGTACAAATGTCTTTGAGACCCTTTCCTTTTTTTTTTTTTTTTAAGATCAGATCTCGCTTATGTAGACAAGACTGAACTTCAACTCTCAATCCTCTTGACTCAGCTTCCTGAGTTCTTCAGTTAGAGGTGTGTGCCCAGATGCCTGGCCTCCAGTTCTTTGGGGCATATAACTTGAAGTGGAGTATCATGTATGTAGCTTATTTTCTGTCCTCCACAGTTCACAGATGTGTGTGTAGGTTCAGACAATGAGACCCTGGAAAGGAAATCCTATCAGCAGCCAAACAAGGTTCAGCTGCACTGGCATCTGCCTCTTTTTTACAGAGCCATTATTTCTCCAGTGCGTTGCTCTGAGAACCAGCGTCTCCTCTAGTGTGGTCCAGAAAGCCACAGGCGATGTCTCATGTTACACTGCTCCATGAAGATGTTATAGTCTCAGTAGACTGGAAAGGTTCAGTTACCCTTCAGAAGAGTTTACTGAGAGGTCAGAGAGTAGGTCAAAGGGATGAGTGGCTCAATGACAGCACCCACTTTATTTGGGAAAAAGGCACTGGCCTTCAGTGGGGTATCTAGTCCAAGAAACAGAGCCTGACATCTGCTGAACACACTAGTGCTACAGAGCAGAAAGGGGAACGGGAAGGGAGACTGAAATTTGTCCCTTTTGTCTCCTGGTTAGCATGGACAGGAATAGCGAGGGAAGATAAGCAACTCTCATGGCTGGCCATTACTGGGGGTCCAAAAGGCGAGGAGGGCAAGAATCTAGAAAAACAAGTTATATTAGTTCTGGGGACCAAGTTAGTTTAGCTATGGGAAGTGACATCAACGTATATAAAATAAAGTTAAATAAATTATAAAAAATATATACTAAAATTAATTAAATGTATTATTGTTGTGTAGGATGTGTTTGAATGCAGACCCGCATGCCATAACCCACATGTGGAGGTCAGAGTACAACTTTCAGGAGTTAGCTCTCCTCTTTCATGTCAGATCATGAGACTTGTGTGGTAAGCACTTTTACACACAGAGCCATCTTGATGGCCCCTGATTGAACAGTTCTAGAAAGGGTTGTCTTCACTCAGCTGCAGAGATGGCTCATGGGCTATTGAACCCATGGGACAGGGTGTCAGTCAGGCTCCTCTAGAGCCTGCATCCCAACCTTCCTAATGCTGTGATGTGCAATACAGCTCCTCATGTTGTGGTGACCCCCAGTCAAAAAATTATTTTTGTTGCTTTGTCATAACTGTAATTTTGTTCCTGTTATGTTATCGTAATGTAAGTGTCTGATATGCAAATGGTCTTAGGTGACCCCTGTGAAAGGGTCATTTGACCCCCAAAGGGGTCGAGACTCACAGGTTGAGAACCACTGTCTAAAGGTACAGAACAGATAGGATCAATGTGAAAAAGAGGATTTATTAGCGTGGCTTACAGCCGTGGTCCAGGTCGTCCTGGCTCTCTCCTGAGGGAAGGGTCAAGAACCTAGCAGCTGTCCCATCCATGAGGTTGGATGTCTTAGTTGATCTTCAGTCTATATTGGAATCTTGAAGAAGTAGGCACCAGCACCACTGCAGTAATGCCCCAGCAGCAGGATAGGTGAACTTTCCAGTGAGCATGAGGCAAAAAGCAAAAACTTGAATCTTCCGTGTCCTTTTACGTAGGCTGCCACCAGAAGTGCAGCCCAGATAGAGGGTGATATTTTCACCTCAAATGATCTGATCAAGAAAATCCCTCACAGATGTGCCCAGCTCTTTGGGTTTTAGTTTATTTTAGATGTATTCAAGTTGACAACCAAGATTAGCCATCACAGGTAGTGTGAGATCTGCATTATTTACCAAATATTTGAGACATGATCATATACATATAGTACAATACCTTAATGATTCTAAGTTGGGTCCAGTTGCACCCTGTGTAGAGGCTCTGCAGTGTGCAGAGTCCACAGCGTGGGACCCTCATCTGGAGGGCCCCACCCCCCTATCCAGTTGGCAGCTGCTTTGGAAGGGCCCTGCCCCCTACATAGTCCTGAGTGTGGAGTTCCTGGGCCTGGAAGGCCTCATCCCCCTACACACAACCCACAACCCAGGGCTCCTGCTTCTGGAGGGCTTGCCCCCTCCCCCAGCCCACACCACGGGGTTCCTGTGTCTGTGGAGAGCTCTGCCCCTGACATGCCCCTCTATACTTTCCAAGCCTGAGCCTGGGCCCTTCTCCCCTCAGTGGTCCATAACTGGGGCTCTGCGGACCTCTCCCTGTGGAGGGAGCTCCGCCTCAGCCCCGCCTCCTTGCCAGGCCCAACCCTCCTCCAGGTGCCAAAGAGTCAAGCCAAAGAGGCCTAGGACTGCTTCAGGGTGGGCACTGCAGGCGGCCATGGCAACAGGCAGACAGAGTTGAGGACTGGGCTGCTGGCTGCTTGCTCCTGGCCCAAAATGGCACCTCACAGCTATCTGTGTTTCTGCTGGGGAGCAAATCTGACTTTCTCCAGCAAGCCTAGCCCCTCCTGCTGCTAACTCCTTTTCAAGGCTGGTGCTTGTCTCCCTTGCCACCCTGCAGGGACCTCGGTGGGGGAGGGGGGGCGGAGGAAGGGCAGCCACTACCCCTTGTGCCCACCATGAACCCCAAATGGTGCTGAGCACCGCTGGGGAGCCAGCATATTCCCCTTTGAGGGAGTCTGGTTCTACAAGGACAGGGAGCTCTGGGACTTGAGACTCCCTGGGAAAGCTCTCCCCATAAGAAAGCTCCCCCTTGGGGCTATCAGGGATCCCACTCCCAGCCAGCTGTGGGGTCCCCCAACCTGGCAGAGCAGCACAGAAGTGGCCCCAACTAATACAAATGGCTCTAAGCTGGGCCCCTCAACCCCCTCCAGACTTGTCAAATAAGAGCAAAAAATCCCACCATTCACAGGCCACCCTGGGAGTCTCCACCCCCCTCAGAGATACTATATGAAGAGCAGCCTTCGGGACTCTACTGAGGGGGGTGGGGCACAGCTTCAGCTGCTGTCTTCCTTCCAAGTGAAGGCAGCCACCCAGAGAAGCATGAAGAACAACACCTCAGCTCAGCCAGAAGCAAGAAGAACGTCTCAGCTCAGCCAGGGATATTTCCCTTCAGAGCTGCAACATTGGGGACACTTTCCTAGCTCAGAGCTGTATGGTTCCTGGGCTCCCAAATGTCAGGCCACTTTTCCATTTCTGTTTGAGCTGAATAAAAACCGCTAACACCTTGTAAAGAATGGATAGACCCTGGCTGGCCCAGGCCCCTGTCCTAATCACACTGACAGAGTGTGGAGAGCCCCTGACCTTGAGCTCAAATTCTGCTGTGTGCCTTTGGCTAAATGCCTGTGTCTCATTTGGGACAGCTGGTGAACAAGGCTAAGTCGCAAAAAAGACAAGCCGAGCGTCGTTTCAGGGAAGTCAAAGATTATTTAAAGAGACCTTCCTTTTTAGTCTCATGAGGCAGGATGATGGCTTTATGGTTAACTATAGAACAATAATGTTTTGTACACATTTTGATTTATCTTGTTGATTGTAACCTAGTGCTTACACATATGCTTTTTCCCTTGTGATCAAATGTATGCCTTTCCCCTTGTGATCATTTACCTTGTGATTTTGTATGCACATCTGGTTTGCCCCTTGTGATCATTGCCTTGGAAACTGCACACCTACCTCTGGTGAGGAAAGGTATAAGAAACTGAGAATAAATCATAAATAAACAAACCAGTTGGGCCCCTGTGAACTCAAGATACAGTGTGTTTGTGTTTGTTCTGGTTTTCAGCCTACCTCCCAATCCAGCACCATCTGAACTGGTAAGCTGGCATTATCAACAGAGGTACTTCCTACTTTATAAAAACCTATCTGCTCTTGATCCTGTAGAGAGGAATGAAGGACTTTATACTTTGAACCCTAAGAACACATTTGTACTGGATTGTGTTGCAAGAGAGAACATACACAGTTGGTCTCATTTACAGTTCTGAGGATTTGAAGTGGAACTTATTGTTTGATTGGTTTCGATCTGAATGTGATATAGGGGCTTTGGGTCTAGAAATAGCCTGCAGTGTTGACCTATGTCTGGATGAGAATGGTTAAGGAGCTGGTACAATCTTTTAGCATCCTGAACACTGAGGGGCTGGCTTTGGCTGCTCCCTGATTCTTTATCCCCAAAGTTACTGAAAGGAATTCTTGGGGAAATTGGGAGTTTGGGGGCTTGCATTCCAGTGGTACAGAGGTGAGCTGGTTTGGGTCTTTGGGTCAGATGACCGTAGGTGGAAGTTTTTTCTAGAACTATGAAGGAATCAGTGTACCCCCAGGAAGATTCGGTTTCTATGGCAGTTTGAATAAGAATGTCCCGCATTTGAATGGTTAGTCACCAGAAAGTAGCACTATTTGAAAGTACTAGAAGGATTAGGGGTATGGCCTCCTTGGAGAAAGTGTGTCATGGGGGTGGGCTTTTGAAACCTCAGAAGTGCAGTCTCTCTCTTTCTTTCTCTCTCTCTCTCTCTGTGGCTCAGAATGTAGAACTCTCAGCTACTGCTCCACATCCACCTGCATGCCACCATGCTCCCCTCTATGATAGCGGATGAAACATCTGAAACTGTAACCAAGCCCCCAGTTAAATGCTTTATTTTATAAGAATTGCCTTGGTCATGATATCTCTCCAGAACAATACAACAGTGGTTAAAACTGTTTGCTACCCTGCCAAGCACAGTGGTATCCGCCTGATGCCTGGCATCACGAGAAGTTGTCAGGCAGGCAGGCATAGTACAGGCTAGATTGGAACACCATCTCTTTGTCAGTGGACCTGCAGACCCAGAGGAATGCTCCTACCCATGAGTGAGCAAAGCATCCCCCATTAGCCTCCAAATGTGGAAGGTGGGTTGGGTCTTGGTGGATAGACTAGCTATGAGCTCCAGGGTCTGGACTTCCTTAATTCCCACACCTAAGGTCTTGACTCATGGGGGTTAGTTATGGGTCTTTTCTATGAGGAGACAAGACAAAATAGGACAACCATAGTCCCAGGGCCTACACCAATCTTATCTTTAGTGGGTCAGAGGACCTGGTGATCACCCATCTGTCATTGTTCTCTGTAGCTATGGGGTTACCCTGGCAACCTTCTGTGGGGTTGGTGAGGACCACAGGGTGTGGACATTTCCATGGCTCCAGATTCTGGATTGGGATCTTCTTTACCCACAATGGTCACCAGGCTGGAACTTGTAGGTTGACACACTTCAGTTAGCAAGAACAGTTAGCTAGCTACAATTGGAACTTCAGGAGCCAAAAAGCAAGGCTAGTACATTTCGGGATGTTCCTGGATCCTGAAACTATGGACACGGTCTTTGATGGATTAAGTCTATGTTCCTGTTTTGGCAAGAAAACTTGGAAGAAGTTTTTGTTATTTTGGTTTCTGCAAAAACACAAAATGGCCTTTGGATTAGGTTTGTGTGCCCGCCCCAGCTGTGGTATAGTTGTTCACGAGTTGGGTTTGGAGTGCTTGATGCAGGTGGCTATAATTTGGTTAGGTGCAGTTGTTCTGGCACCTGTAGCTTGTTTTGGGGATTGCGTGCCACGTGGGTATATGGGAACTTTTGGCTTAGGGCATAAAAAATGAAGACCTGAGAGTTGGGTGGGCATTGGTTGGCTTGCTGTTGTTAGTGTGTTCATTAAGGATTTCAGGACAGGCCGTATGAAGCAGAGTTGGGGTTTATTATACAGATGAAGCACAGGCGTTAATACAAAGCAAGGCACTTTGGGAAAGATTAATACATTCCCAAGTGTGGGTATGGTTTCTCAAAGGAGAGGTGCATCCTACATATGGATCTTGTGGTTTTCTAAGTTATATTGCTTAAAGAGCATAATTTACAACAAGTTTGAAATGATTAAACAAAGCTTAAAATTTAAGAAAAAGCATCTGTGCTTGTTTACTTATTTTTCTTACAGAGAGTTTCTTTTAGTAAAGGAAATTGTTCCCGTGGCTTCCTATGTGTGTAGCTTAGCTTTAGCTATAGCATCAACAGGCTGAAATTTAAGATCACAAATATTCTGACTCCAAGCAAGCACACTTTATTTGGTACGTTTGAGCTGTTTTAAGGAAAATACACATTGTTTCTGCTTTGGCTTTATCCAAGTGTTGAAATTTCTTGACATTCAGCAGGTAAGGCAACTGGATCCAAGGTTTAATGGCTTCTTCCTCTTAATTTCCTTCCTGCCTCCAGAAGGCCTCTTCTGTGTTGTAGCCCCACAAGGGACCCGTTTCCAGGAAGTCATAGCTGGGTGCGGTGGCCTAATAAACCAATTCTTCCAGGCTGATCTGACAGCAGCTGCCTCCTTCCTGTTCTGCTTTCTCGGTTTCAATTCCTGGCCCTGCCTGTGCACCTCAGCTCTGCTGATTTGGAAAGTTAATAGGACAGTACGACGTGAAAATATGCCTGCTGGGCACTCTACCTGGTCCCTGCATGAGGGATCAGTTCATGTCTGCAGTCTTCACACTCATCAACATCCTTGAAGTTGTCTCCTAAACTCTGGGCTGTTAAAGAACACCCAGAGTGTTATCATTTGTGCCTATTACCCCTGGCAAGCACCACCTCTCCCAAAACACTGCTTCCCTCAGTGTGGTGATTCTTTGGGTCAATTTCACTACTCTTTCTGGGAGAAATGGAGTCAGAGCAGTTGCCTTCAAGGTGGGTACAGAAACTCACTCATCGGGGAGAAAGAAGCTATCAAACAGAGGCACAGATATTGGAGATGTGGCTCAGTTGGTAGAGAGCTTACTTAGAAGTGGGTTGAACACCCCCATACCACCCTGCCCCAGGAATATTTAATCTTTTAATCCAGCAACATGGCTGCCTTGGGAAAGGATCACATTCAGAGGCCTGTGTGATCCAGATGGAATGCAGAAAGAATGTTAGTCAGACTAATCCTGTCCTCTGTGCTAATACTAGGTGAATGCTAGGTGCTCTGTGGTTAAGGCAACATAGTACACACCTTTAATCCAATACATACCTTTACTCTCAATGTAACACACACCTTTAATCCCAGCTCTGAAGACATTGGTGGTGTACACCTTTATTCCCAGCACTTGGGAGGCAGAGGTGGAGCTCAGAGGGAGAGGCAGAGAGTAAAGGCAGAGTTCAGAATAGTAAGCAAGGTAGAAGTAGCGTGGGAAGCAGAGCTCAGACAGAAGAGACGTGGAAGAAGACAGTAAGCAGAGAGAAGTAGAGAGATAAACCTAGCTAGTAGGACTCTGGGTAAAAAATGTAGACTAAAATATATTTGCTATTTGTAGAAATCAGTAAGCTGTTTTAGATACCTGTTAGGTCTCAGATCCTCTGTATGTCTAGAAATGAGCTTAAGCTAGACTATATGCTTAGGTGGTTAGGTAAAAGCCAGTATTTCTCAGGAACATGTGAAATGGGTTTCCCATTCCCTAAAGGAGTCCCTCCCCACAGATACTCACTCCCTTTATAAATCCCTATGATGTGTCCACCCTGAGCCCTCTTACTTCCTTCTATTCTCTGTACCCCTCCCCCTTCTTCTCTATCTTCTCTACTCTCTCCTGCCTCAGGAGCCCTGGCCATGCCTGGTCTGCTTTCTTTTCTTTGCTTTAGACTATGCTAGATACCTCTGGATATTTTCTCTCTCTTACCTACAATAAAAAACCTTCTCCTTGATGTGACATTATGTTGGTAGTTTCTTTACTGTACTTCCTAGCATACAGTATCAAGGAAAAAAAAAAGGTGCTTATCTTAGTTAAGATTTATTTCTATTGTTGTGATGAAACACCACAACCAAAAAGCAACGTGGGGAGGAAAGGGTTTATGTGGCTCACATTTCCATAATTGCTGTTCATCATCAAAGGAAATCAGGATAAGAGCTCAAACTCAAAGAGGGCAGAAACCTAGAGGCAGGAGCTGATGCACAGGCCATGGAGGAGTTGCTTACTGGCTTGCTCGGCCTGCTCTCTTATAGAACCCAGGCCCAGCCCAGGGATGGCGCCACCCACAGTAGGTTGGGCCCTTCCCCATCAATCACTAAGAAAATGCTCTGTAGCTGAGATATCATGAAGGCATTTTCTTGAGGTTTCTACTTCTCAGATGTCTTTAGCTTGTGTCAAGTTTACATAAAACTAGCCAGGACAGTGCTGCATTTGTAAACCTCCATACAGATGCTAGAGTTGACATTCATGGTCTATTAGAACCTGATGATAAAAAGAAGGTATTGATTTCTGTTTTTCCCTTTCTTATACTTATTTATTGGGCACATGTGTGTATATGTAATGTATGTGTGTGTACATACATGTGTGTGTGCAGTCCCACCACTGCACATGCATGAAATCAGAGGACAACTTTTGAGAGTCTACCATTTGGGTGCTAGGGAACAAACGCAAGTCATCTTGCTTGGCAGCAGTAACTTCACCTGCTGAGCTATCTCACTGGCCCAGGTTTTTCTTTTCTTTCTTTCTTTTAATGTGTAATCATGTATGTATATGTACCTACATGTATGTCTGTGTACCACGTGTGTATAGTGGTCAAAGAGACCAGGAGATGGTGTCAGGTCCCCAGAACTGGCGTTACAACCATTCGTGAGCCATCACGTGTGCTGAGAACTGAACCTAGGTCCTCTGCAAGAGCAGCAATTGCTTTTTAAGTGCTGAGCCGTCTCTCCCACCTCTCCCAGTTTTTTCTTCAAACAGATCTTCACATTTATCTATTTATTACTCACGGTGACTCTGGTTATTAAGCAAGGTGGGGCTATTTCGAATTGTATGTAGAGTATAAGCAAGTGTCAGTGACAGAACTTACAGTTTTATACTGATAGACTTCAGTGACCCAAATTTACAAATGTTTTCACTTTAAGCATATTCTCTTGTATACAACACCCATGTAATTTCCAACAGATATTTGATTTCCCACAGATCTAGATGTATTTTTAAAATATAATTTTCAGCTCTTATTAAGGCAGACCAGAGGTCCTATGAGCCAAAGACATCAATTGCTTTTCTACTACACAGAAGGAACAGATGTTAAGAGAGGGCTGGCAAGATGGCTCCGTGGGTAAAAGTACCTGCTGCCAAGCCTGATGACTGGAGTTTGATCCCAAGAACCTACATGATAAAAAGGAACTGACTTCCACAAGTTGATCTCTAACCCCCACCTTACCATTAAATAAATGCAATAAAAATTGAAAAAAAAAACTTGTTTCAAAAATAGAACAGAACAGAGAAGATCAGCATTAATCAGAGTCACAAGTCGCAGTGTTCCTTCCAGTGTACAGTTGACATGGGCTGTGAAGGCTGTCCAGGACAGTGTGCTGCATGTGGCCTGGAGTACATGATACTCTTGCCTGGAAAGTGTTACCAAGCAGGCAGGTCTGGAAGGCCCATGGCACTCACTGGCAGAATTAGATATGGCACCAAGCCAAGACGTAAGTAGTGTTGCTGGCACAAGACACGGAGGCTTGGGAGAGTGAGACTCGATGCTACCGAGCCAAAAGGATTATTTTAATACACACAGTTTGACAGAGTGATAAAGAGATCTCAGAGAGGAGAGAGCAAAGCAAAGAGGCCAACGAGTCAGCAGCTGACGGCCTGGTGTGCTGCAGCTTACGTGAACAGAGTAGCCCCAACTAGGGTACAACTGTCAGAATCTGAAAACCACATGCTTCTCATGCAATTGTCAGTGCCAGCAGGATTTTAGTGGGCAAGACTAACACACCCAAAGAGATCTACTGAAGTGCCGGGCAGGCTGGTAGTGCTGTGGAGAACAGGCAGCGTCCAGCCGTGGTCACCTAGGAACAGGCGAGAGAACCTCTGCTTCCCAGTGCCGTGGTTACAGGTGGACGCACCCTACCCCACAGCTGCATCCCCACACTGGGCTGTTACTGTTTAAAAACATCTTTTTTATGAAGTTTCAAACTGCAGCACGAAAGTAAGCACTTTAAAGGCCATTTGTGTAAAATGTTAAAATATTTTGATAACCTTAAAAAAAATTAACTCATTTAAATTACGTGCGTGTGTGTGTGTGTGTGTGTGTGTGTGTGTGTGTGTGAGTGTGTGTTGTATGGAGGTCAGAGGACAACTTTCAGGAGTCAGAATCTTTCCTTCCACCATATGGGTTCTGGGACTGAACTTGGGTCATTAAGCTTGGCAGTAGGCTCCTGTACCTACGAAACTTTCTTGTCAGCCTCTCTTTTTACTAATTTTTTTTTTACTATATTTTATTTATCTTGTTGTACATGTGTAGAGGTCACAAGACAATGTAGGGGGAATATGTTCTTTTGTCCACTCTGTGGGCCCCAAGGCCTTTTGTAGAGGAATATTTAATCCATCGACATAGCTGCTCTGGGAAAGGATCACACTGAAAGGCCTGTGTGATAGCTAGGAAGGGATCAAATCCAAGGGTCTGTATGAAGGAATCACATTCAGAGGTCTATGTGGTCCAGATGGGATATAGAAATAATTAGTACATACTTTTAATCCCAGTATTCAGAAGGCAGTGGTGGTGCACACCTTTAATCCTAGCACTTAGGAGACAGGAAGTGGTGTCTGAGATGAGTCAGAATGAAAGGCAGGCAAAGTGATGAGTCAGAGGAAGAGTTGGCAGAGTGAGTCAGAGTGAGGACAAGCTGAACTTTTACAACAGAAAAGCAAGCTCTCAGCTCAGAGTCAGAGAATAAGACACAGAGGATGAGACACTGAAGATGGGGCAGTGGGATGAGTCTGAAGCAGAGACACAGAGGTAGTTTGGCAGAGGTCAGTATCAGATGGGAAGAGTGAGTTAGTTTGAAGCCGAGCATAACTGTTCAGTCAGAGAAGTTTCAAGGGTCAGCCAGAGTCTGCTACAGTCAGAAGAGTTCAGTCAGAAATAGTGAGTAGGCTCAGAAGGTCATTTTGAACCAGAACAGCCAGTGAGTTGATCAGTACAGCTCTGAGTTCAGAAATAGCTAGTCAGAGGGGAGCAGTCAGCAGCAGTAGTCTTAGAGGCTTAATGTTCTAGACTGTATGGAGGCTAAAGGCTTCCAATTCTAGTATTAAAAGACTAGATTGTAAGGAGGTCAAAACGCTCCAGGGCTCCAGGGCTCCAGGACTCCAGGACTAGGACTGGATTGAATCAGAAAAGAATAAGTGTCTATGACCCTGAATCTACAGCCACAGTCTTTACCTGCTGAGCATCCACCAGCCTAATAAACAACTTGCTTAAAGTTTTAGAGAAACAACAGAGAATAGAGTTATGTATTTGTTTCAATAAAGGAAACATGACAATCATGTGTAGTTAGATGATATATTAATTTTATTTCCATTACATAAATCGAGGAAGAAACACAAACTGAGATTGATATATCACAAGGTGTTTAAGGGAGGCTGTTTGGGTGCTGAACAGAAAATATTGAGGAACTTGAGGACTATGGCAGAGTTGATTCAGATTCCCTATGCTCTTCTTTACAGAGCAGCCTGACCTGTGAGGGATGGGGAGAAGGACAAAGAAGCCCTCCCAGGGCACTAACACTCCAGGTGCTCCAGGAAGTCATGCTCCACGCACTCCTCCAGTTGCTTTAAGACCCTCAGGCTCTCTGCCACAGGGAACTCCAACACTGGGGTTCCCATAGCATCGTCAGGCAAGTGGCTTTGGGTTTTGAAAGCACAGTTTAATGTCTTGAAGAATGGCATTAACTGCCCGATGCTGGAGACAGAATGCTGGCGCAGAAGAGGAAACTCACTCTTCTTGGTGATCTCATCAGAGCTGCCAATTTCCTGCAGGAAGACCCAGAGCCACGAAAGTGATGCAGCTAGCACTGAGATGCCTTCGCAGCACATACCTGTAGCTGAGGCTGTCTGCCCTTGGCCAGAGCTAATACTAGAGGAGGAACCTCACATTCTAGGTCTTTAATCTTTCCTGTCAGAGTTTCATCCTAAGCCCAGTCCAGCTCCAAGCTCTTGCCATTCCTCCTAGAAGGCTCCTCCTCTTCTCAGACTCAAAACCATAGAGCAATATGGGGAGAAATTAACTTCTACATCACTGTTACTCAGAAAGCTTTGCTTCCCAGCAACTGGATGAATTGTCTGTGACACGCAAGAAAACAAGGGATGGAACTTATAACCGTCTCAAGCTCTAAAATTAAGAGATGTTCTGAAGTCTTTAAAAATCAAGCAACATTAAGGACTTTGTTACTACATACTCTAGTCTCTTTTACTGTGAATGTAATTTTTTTTTAGACAGGGTCATATATAGCCCAGGCTGGCCTTGAACTCACTATATGCCCAAAGATGACCCTCAAATTCCTGATGCTTCTGCCTCTACTTCCTAACGGCTGGGATTACTGGTGTACAGTACTCCGTTCAGTTTATGTCGTGCCATAGATCCAACCCAGGGCATTGTGCATTCCAGAAAACCACTCTACCAGCTAAGCTATGTCTCTGGCCTTGTCAATGTTAGTTTTAAAAGGGAAGCACTTACCCCATATTTTAATCTTAGAAGTTCTAGAATCTTGACAGTGTGAGGTCTGCATTCTTGGTGATTCTCTTCCAGCTCTGACAGGAAGGCAGGGTTCTCAGTGTCCACTTCCGGAACAAATGCCCATCTGTAACTGCAGGAAACAAACAAGGCCAGACACGCTGAAGCAGAGCTCATGCAAGCTCTTTGCAATAGTCTGATTGATATAATTTACATTCCACAACTCAATGGCTTAATATTTTCATAGACTGCATTGTATATCAACACAATCAGTCTCAGAGTTTTTTTTAACCCTAGAAGTCATAGTTCCCTCAGTCATTATCTCTAAGTCTCTAGGACACAGACCTGGGCAACCCATTAACCTACTTTCTATCTGTAGTTCTCATTCTGAACTGAATCAGATATGCTCTTTAGAGGACGGCCTCTGCCAGCCAGTGTGTTCTCAGGAGTCAGCGTGGTGTAGCAGAACCTTGTTTCTTTTTATTGCTGACTGATATCTCATTACACGGACAGACCACATGTTGTGTGTACACCTGTTGCTGATGGACACACAGGCTGTCCTGCTTTTGGTGACCAAACATAATGCCATTACAGTGTCCATGGGAATGCTCTTCTTTCCATGGCCCTTTTTTTTTAGGGTTGCACTATAGACATTGCACACAGGGCAGTTTGTGGCAACTGCTGGGCCTGCACAGACAGACAACTATCATTCAAGCCCATGGTTTCCATTAGGTTCCCTTGATGTTGCCCTGAGTACTGATCTGTCCACCAGTAGGGACCAGTATAGTCTCACTGTCCTAAAACTGTGCCCATAACCCTGTAGCAGGTTGCTATCATGCTTTTTTACCCTCTAGCTCAGGAAAGAGAAAGGAAGGATAGAAAGAACAAGAAATCTTCATCACCCTTGTAGTAGCCTTGGAAGAGAGAAAAAGAGGAAGGAAGAAATATTCACAGCCCTGTTTTGGCTGCCTGAAGCTTGGAGAGCAGGAGCTGATAGTGAGCTGGCATAATCATAGCATAACCAACCACCTCACCAACTGCCAACCACTCTACCCCCACTCTCCAGGTTATATTCTAAGCATAGTTCCCAGAAGTCCAAGCAGCACACAACCATAAGGACAAGCTGCACTTAGTACAAAGCTCCTTTAAAGCATCCTGCTATACAGTCCCCCAGCAGTCTCTGCTCTTTGCTCCTGCTCCTCTGGTATTGTATTTTCTAGAATGTCATACAAATTGGATGATATAGTGTGTGGCCTTTTCAGTCTGGCTTCTTTCACTTGATAACAGCCATTTAAGAGAATGAATAAGTGTTTTACCCACGAGCATTTCGACATGATGACTCTCTTTGTGGGGGCAAGCCAGAGACCAGTAGCCTCTGGGGCCAGGCATGAAACTCAAAGCAGGAACAGCTGTATTTAAGCCTGTGGGAAACCTGTGCCAAAGAGCCCAAGTGACCTGGAGAGGCCACACTCCAAATAAAGCCTTCACATCTAACTGCAAGAGACAAGTTGAGCTACACAAATGCAGCGAGGATCACCATGGGTGACCCATTTCACAAACATTCAGTGGCAAAGCCACCTCAGCAGACAATAAAAACATTGATCTTCCACAGAGACACATTAGCAAACATGAAAACAAGCCAGGTCAGTTATTTGCAGTCAGCTCACAAGCTACTCAGAGTGCTGTGGCTTCTCACACTGCACATGACAGAAAAGTGGAAGAGCATGGCACCAGGGAAACCACCCTTCAAAGGACATGTGGTCTCATCTGACTTACATCTGGAACAATGGCATCTTGTCAGGTGGGAAAGAAAGCGCTGTGTCCAAGAATTTGCAAGCAGAGAGGTACATGATGAGGTCACCTGGGGGCACAGCCCCACCAGAAGGCCCATTCCCATCAGTAACTGGGACTTTCACTCTATTTATTTTATTGCTGTTTCTATAAATTCAAAAGAAAATTTTGGTTATATATTCATATTCATACACATATATTTATATATTTTTTTTCTTCTTAACTTCACCTCTTAGGAGATGTTCTTAAGACATGTTATCCTGCTAATAAATCATCAGACTGTGGGCACAGTGGTGCATGCCTATAGGGGTGGAGGCAGGAGGACCCATTCAAAGTCACCTCATCTACAGGTCAGTTTGAAAACAACTGACAATATATGAGATAGACCCTGCCTTAAAACAGGAGGGGGCTGGAGAGTGGGCTCAGCAGTCAGGAGCCCTTGCTACTCCTGCAGAGGACCCAGCTTCAGTTCCCAGCACCCATATTGGGGAGCTCACAACTGCCCGTAATTCCAGCTCCAGGGGATCTTATACCCTCTACTGGCTCCCTAAGACACTGCATAGACATGGTGCACACACACAGGCACACATGCACACACATAAAATAAATAAATACATCTTGAAGAGAGAGGGAAAGTCTTTATGTTAGCTGGTCCGATCACAAGTCCCCCCCAAAAGACAGGAAGTGGTGTGACAGACTACTCTCTAGCCACATCTAAATCCTCACCTCCCAGCATGTATTGCAGCGCTTATACAACTTACCTTAATGATTCATCTTCCTCTTTCAGATCTTCTTCAAGCTGTATGAATGTCTGGATCTTAGAAAGAAAATGTGTATTCAGAGTTACTATTGGAGAGAAGTCATATTTACCTAAATGTATCTATATTAAAAAACCATCAGGGTGGGCGTGGTGGCACACACCTTTAATCCCAGCACTGGGAGGCAGAGGCAGGTGGATCTCTGAGTTTGAGGCCAGCCTGGTCTACTGAGCAAGTTCCAAGACAGTCAGGGCTACACAGAGAAACCCTGTCTCCAAAAACCAAACCAAACCAAACCAAACCAAACCAAAAACCTAGCAGATCAGAGGATGGAGCCCAGGTAGAGCCTAGTAGGCAGGGAGGCCTTGGGTCAATCAACATCACCACAAATCAGTAAGAAGGAAACTAGCAAATAATATCAAACTGTGCTTAGGTACAGGTGGGAGGTCACAGAATCAAACATTCTCCTTTTAGTCGAGAGATAACTTTGTGCTACTAACCCAATTAAAAATAACTTTTAGATAAAGTTAGACGCTCACAGCCTGTCATGTTATATGGCAACGAAAAGGCATCTTTACAAATGCAGACCTGGCCTAAGCCTGAAACGTGAGAACTCACCAGTTCAGAGACCATTATTGGCCACAGTGAGGTCAGATGCTGAGGGGATATTCTTAGCAGCAGAACTCTGAAAAAAAGAAACATCTGAGCAGCAACCATGGATGTCTGTCCCACTCTGAGGTTGTCTGTCAGTCGCTCTAAGGAGAGAAGATTTTAGAGAAGTCACACAAATATGCAGTTTGGGGTTTCTTGTTAGCTAAAAAAGAAAAATGAACCTGTCGCTACTTTGACATTTTGATGACAACCCAGTATAAGAGATGAGTCCTGGCTGGACGTGTGGCACACACCTGTAATCCCAGGTAGAGACAAGAGGATTGCCACAATGCAAGGCCAGCCTGCTCTACATAGTGAATTCTACGCTAGCCAGGGCTATAAAGTGGCCTCCTCTCTGTCTTTAAAAAAAGAAAAGGAGGGGGGCAGAGGAAGCAGCTCAGTCAGTGCAGTGCTTGCCTAGAGTGCATGGAGCCACCACATAAACTGGGCATGGTAGCACATACCTGACACCCATAGAGAGTTCAAGGTCAGCCTGGACCACATGAGACTCCTAGGAGAGAGGAGGAGGCAGAATATGTGTTTGTGCCATAAACGCCCAATAGGGTCTTGCCATGTAGCTCAAGGTAGCCTCCAGCACAGTGAGCCTGCCTCAGCCTTCCAAGCGCAAGGATGTGCCACCACACCTGACTCTCCCATCTACTGTTTTGACAGTTACCATTTGATCACGGTTGGTAAACAGTCCTCATGCCATACACCTCACTCACTCTCCCCTCAGCTGTACGACTGCAACACCATACTCTTTACCGTACGTTTCCCCATTTACGTTTACTTTCCACATCCCTGTCAATATAACAGTTACATTACGCTGAGCCAGCCGTGTACTCAGCTCTGCCCTCTGTGCATGATTATCTTCAGTGCTACCGAAGGTGACGTCAACCAGGGAGAAAGGACTCTAGCACTGAAGCACAGGCTTGCCCCTTTGGGACAGGGTCATTCATGAAGAGGCCACATTCCACAGCCAGAAGAAACTGGTGTGGATGATCTCTCCCTGGAACAGAAGGTGAAGGAGCTGCCTGTGCATTATCTAACAGCAGCCCCTGATTTATAAATCTAGATAAAACTAGAACATGGCTCCTCCACACTCCTTGCCATGTATACTACGTTAAATCAAATCATGTGATATGAAACTTCAGAACAGCCCCCCAAAAAATATAAACTTGTAAAAGTTTTATTTTTCCTTTGTTCTTGGGATTTGCTCTGGGGATTTATTCCAAAGAGGCTCCTCCCTCTGCCTCCCCCTCAACATCCCTCTTAGAACATGCTCATTTCTCATTCCTTTAAAAAAAATATTTATTTTGCCAGGTGGTGGTGGCTGCAGCAGCATTTAATCCCAACATTTAGGAGGCAGAGGCAGGTGGATCTCTGTGAGTTCGAGGCCAGCCTGGTCTACAGAGTGAGTTCTAGGACAGCCAGGGTTACAATAGAGAAACCTTGTTCTGAAAAAAAACCAAAAATAAAAAAAACAAAATAAATTTTTTTAAAACTCTGTAGTACCTGTATGTGCACATGAGTGTAGGCATCAAAAGTGGCCAGAAGAGGGAGCTGCAGTCACAAGCAGCTGTTACCTAACCCCTCCATAATGATACAATATAGGAGTTAGTGTTTCATAAATTAGGCTAGTGACTGCCTAGGCACAGCCCAGCTTCTGTACACCCCTTGCAATTCTTTAGACCTTTGGGCCTCATCTACGTGCCATGGGAGACAGGGAGGAGAGGAGTCATCACCCTGAAAGGACTGGGGTACAGCACACATCTCCCCACTTAAAGATGGAGCCTTTAAGGTACTTAAGGCCCTTCTGAGTGGGTTTAGTATCAGCATGCAGGGACAAGCTTGGTCCCTTTTGTGTGCATCCTCAGGACAGATGTGCAAGAAGCCCTTTGTCACATGCAAGCCTGTCAGCCCCAGAACTGTGACCCAGGGCATTTTTGTTCACCAGAAAAGCTGAGTGTTGGGTCTTCTGCTGCAGACGCCCAGAGCAGACGAAGATAGGAGTCTTACCTTGTATCAGAGGAAGGTAGAGGTGGTACTGGTCGAGCTCGCCACTGAAGACAGCAAAAGCCTGGCGCTTCAGCAGCATGGCCTTCTGCTCAAAACTGGAGAAGAGTTTTAAGGAACTGCTCTGCATGTCTGGAACAAACACACTGCAGTCAATTTGTGTGAGAAAATCTCAGATGGAGAAGAGTGATGGGATTCAATCTGTGATCTCCCCTCCTCCCTTTGAAAAGTTGGGATCAACCCTGTACACATTAAAACAAAAACCAAAAAAGCCAAAAAGCTACCTATTTCATCCAGGAATGGCAGTTCATGTCTACAATCTTACTTATCACTTGAGGAGGATCGGCAAGAGTTTGAGGCTAGCCCAGGATACATGAGATCCAGGAAGTCTGGGCCATAGAGCAAGATTCTTTCTCAAAAAAATAAAATGTCAAAACCACCAAACTGAACCTCGTGCCAACAAACAAAAAATCCCACTCATTTTCGTTAATGATGCAAAATGTCAGGGCATCAGGAAAGACTTGGAGTGTGGAAACGGACTTTTAAGTTAGGCCTGGCAGTGCTGACCTATACCATCAGCATTTGGAGGCCCAGGCAGGAGGACTGAGTGTGTGGAGCCAGCCTGGGTTACAGAGTGAGACCCTGCCTGAAGAGTTAGAGGCATGCCTAATAAACGATGGCAGCGGCTCCCTCGGAGCTGTGAAACACAGGGTGGTCGAGGCTACCAACAGACCGTGCTGGAGACTCACTCAGTCCTTAGAAGATCTGCACACGCCAGCAGCTTGTCACTCAGTACCATAGGAGTTTGACGTGCTGGGGCACGGTGGTGCACGCCTTTAATCCCAGCACAGGGAGGCAGAGCCACACAGATCTCTGTGAGTTCAAGACCAAGTTCCACAACAGCTAGTGCGACATAGAGAGACCCCCATCTCAAAAAAAGTTTGATGTGGTAAAAGTTGATTATGAGGGTACCGGTCCTGAGTGTGACAATTAACTTGAACTTACTCATTAAATCCTTGAACATTGTTTTTCTCATGAGTCAGAAGATGGTCAATAATGGACTTCCAGCTGGATATGAAAAAAGAACAAAGTTAGTTCAGTATGATAATTTGATTAAAAAGCATCAAGAGAATAACATGCCCGTCTAAGAGCCATTAAAACTGCTCTGCATGGAGGGAGAGACGATTCAGCAGGTAAGAGCATGTGCCGTGCAAGCACGAGGACCTGAGTTCAAACCTCCGGCACCTGTGTAAACGGCCAGGCTGGGTGTGCATGCCTGTAACCCCAGCGGGTGGGAATGGAGATATGGGGGGAGGTCACTGGGACTTGCCAGCTGCTAGCCTTGGCCAAAGTTCAGTGAGAAGCCGTGTTTCTCAGTGGAGCGTGACAAAGCAGGACATTAGACACCCTCTGCACATGTGCACATCAGTGTGCGCACCCCACAATACGCCATCTTCACACCCCATAATACAATACACTCTTCCCCACAGACATGAATACATTAAAATAAATATAAAAGAAATCTACTCTCTGGAACATGTCCAGGGATGGAGCTGTGTGAGGAGAATTCTGAGTGCTTGTGAGAACACTCCTAGAAAACAAGACAAGAGTCTTGTGACCTCAGTGTCTTCAAAACATGGAATTGTTCTTGGAATGTGTTTTTGTGATCCTTCCAGGTGTAGGGGATAGGAGTGAGTTTACTTCAGATTACTCATCATTGCTTGCTGTTGTTATCCAATTACGTTTAGACTAGCCTTTATATACCATTATGAAAAAACATGTTTTTGCTACGTGTGCCTTATCCGTGTGATTGCATCATTGTATCATGTTATCTTTCTTAACCCTCAGAATATATAAATTGTCTAATGCTCTGAATAAAGTTGGCTATTGCATGAGAGTTTAGTCTGCCTCATTTATTGGCTCCATTCTCCCAGGTCCTCTAGAACAGTGACACACATTCAAGGTTTTATATGAGGAACCAGCCAAACAAAAGCTATTCTTCATAATCCTAACATATAGCTCACCATAAAGAAAACAAAACAGGAGAGGGCCAGATGGCTTAGTGAGGAAAGGACCTTGTCATCAATATTCAGGGACTTGTTCCATCCCTGAACCCACATGATGGAAGGAGAGCAGACGCCCATAAGCGGTCCTCTAACCTCCACAGGTGCTCTATGGCAGTACATCAGACAAGCACACAAAAATAAATGAAATAAAAACAATTTTAAAAAGTGTCTTAAAGAGGCCCATTTAAGACAGGAAGATTGCTGAGTTGGTAAGATGCTGCCATACAAGCATGAGGCCCTGAGTTTGAATCTCAGTGTGTGGCAGTGCCTGCCTACAATCCCAGGGCTGGCAAGGCAAAGAGGCAGGAGATCCCTGGAGCTTGCTGGTCAGCCAGCCTGGCAGAATCGGTCAGCCAAGTTTCAGTGAGAAACTAATGTGAAGAGTGAGGATCCACGAGGTCAGTGTCTAGTCACCACCTGTGCACACACACGCGCTCATGTGATCACAGCCATCACACACACACACACACACTCATGTGATCACAGCCATCACACACACACACACACACACACACGCTCATGTGATCATAGCCATCACACACACACACACACACACGCTCATGTGATCACAGCCATCACACACACACACACACACACACACGCTCATGTGATCACAGCCATCACACACACACACACACTCATGTGATCACAGCCATCACACACACACACACACTCATGTGATCACAGCCATCACACACACACACACACGCTCATGTGATCACAGCCATCACACACACACACACACGCTCATGTGATCACAGCCATCACACACACACACACACTCTCATGTGATCACAGCCATCACACACACACACACGCTCATGTGATCACAGCCATCACACACACACACACACACACACACGCTCATGTGATCACAGCCATCACACACACACACACACACACACACACACACGCTCATGTGATCACAGCCATCACACACACACACACACACACACGCTCATGTGATCACAGCCATCACACACACACACACACACACACACGCTCATGTGATCACAGCCATCACACACACACACACACACACGCTCATGTGATCACAGCCATCACACACACACACACACGCTCATGTGATCACAGCCATCACACACACACACACACACACACACACACACACGCTCATGTGATCACAGCCATCACACACACACACGCTCATGTGATCACAGCCATCACACACACACACACGCTCATGTGATCACAGCCATCACACACACACACACACACACACGCTCATGTGATCACAGCCATCACACACACACACACACACACACACGCTCATGTGATCACAGCCATCACACACACACACACACACACACACGCTCATGTGATCACAGCCATCACACACACACACGCTCATGTGATCACAGCCATCACACACACACACACTCATGTGATCACAGTCATCACACACACACACATGAATGTAATCACAGTCATCACACACACACACGAATGTAATCACAGTCATCACACACACACACACACACACACACACACACACACACACACACACACACACACACAACACAATGAAGCCTGAGCTGGAGGAGCAGCTTCCTGGTCTCTGAGGAAAGGAAAAGACACAAGTACACCTGCTTAGTCCTCCCCGCCCACATTTCAGGATAGGTTCTGGCCTTTTGCACAATCAGCTCGTGAGCCAGGAAGCTGGGCAGAGACACTGCCAGGGCCACCGTGAGTTCTGCCATCTCAATGCTGGTCACGTATTTCATGACAAAGATAAACAGGAACAGACCAAGCACCACCAGAACCTTCCACCATGCTCTTTATGAGTAACAGGCTCGCTAGTACAGTGCTTCTTTTGATAAAAAGTCACCTCAGTATTTTGAAGGATTTAACATCTTTTCAGCAAACGCAGGGCCAATATGAGCACCCACAATAGGGACATTCTAGGGGGTGAGGTGAGATCCATTATCATTTCAGCAATGAAAATCCTGTGAACCCAAGCATTGAAGACTCAGGGCACTAGTTTTTTTGTTTTTTTCTTTCTATTTGTTTGTTTTGTTTTTCCAGACAGGGTTTCTCTGTGTAGCCCTGGCTGTCCTGGAACTCAATCTGTAGACTAGGCTGGCCTTGAACTCAGGGAACTGTTTGTCTCTGTCTCTGGAGTTCTGGGATTAAAGGCGTGTGCCACCGCCACTGGCTGGAGCACGTTTATGGGCACAGCATTTCTTACTGAACACAAGACGTATCCATCTGAAAGAAAGTAGGGTCCAAGAACAGCTCCAGCACCTCCTTCTTCCACGCCCGCTTGGTGTAGGCATAGCCACTCAGGGAGCTCAGCAGCTGGGCCCCGGCTCGGAAGCTGGGAGCGTTGTACGCACTAAGGGAAGAGAAGGGCAGGGTCAAAGGCGGTCCAGGAAAACCGCTGGATTCACTTTTCAAAGGTGCTTTCTGTGGACGGTGGGACGACGGCGTTACCTGTGATTTCGCAGGTAAGGAAACACATAGTACAGCAAGCGGGAGATCAACGGCACCGCCTTCTCTTTTTCATCACTTCGATAAACCATGTCCAGGAGAGAAGCCAGGACCTAAACGGATGAGGCCATTAGGAGAACAAGAGACTTCTGAGGTGGCAACCGAAAGTGCCATGCTACAACCCGACACCTATTCTAATTTGATCTAGAATGTCCCTCAAAGACCGATGTGTGGGAGATGTGGTTGCCAGTCTATAGGCATTCTGAGAGAGATGGGAACTTTATGAGGTGAGGCCTAGATGGAGGAGGTAATATGCCTTTGCTTCCTGAACACCATAAGGGAGAGCTGTGAGCCTCCACGTGTTCCCCTGCCATGAGGCTGTGCCTCACCACAGTCTAGAGCAACACAGCCAACCAAATAGACTGAAGCCTCTAATGCCCTGAGCCAGACGGACCTTTCTTTTCTTTAAAATGAGTTTCTCGAGTGTTTTGTTGCAGCAACGGAAAGCTGACTGATACAAGGTCCAGACTTCAGAGCTCACACAGAAGGGTGCAGCCCACCTGACACCCGGAATGAATACATGCCTTGAGAATGATTTCCACAAGGAACCACAAGTCAGGTGTGTATTTACCTCTGCCAAGAGAGAGAGTGCTTGCACACTGTAAATGGAGGGGGCAGAGGCAGAAACCATTGCTGAAGCTGCAGCATCTGTTGACAGAAAGAGGTGTTCATTGAGTTCTGAGGGGTGAGTTACCACTCCATGCTGACTACAGATAGGAACATCGGTATTTGCTGTTAATATTCAATTTCCACCACTAAGAATGTCTAAGTTAGGTTTCTATTTATTGCTGTGACTAAAAGCCTCTTGGGGAGGAAGTTTATTTCAGCGTATAGCTGTCATCCTCTACGAAGGGAAGTCAGGGCAGGAACCCAGAGGCAGGGCTGAAGCATAGACCACAGAGGAGCAGTGGTGACCACTTGCTCCCCATGGCTTGCTCAGTCTGCTTTCTACAGTTCAGGACACGAGCCCAGGGATGGCACCATCACCTTTAGTCTGCCCTCCTACTACGGTCACTAATCAAGAACACGTCCTACAAATTTGCCTAAAAGCAACGTGATGGAGGCATTTTCTCACCTGAGGTTCCTCCTTCCAGATGACTCTAGCTCAACTGTTCTCAACCTGATTTTTTAGTTCTTATTTATTGACCGAACTCAAATCAACAGGCTTGGTGGCAAGCATCTTTACTTGCTGAGTCATATCACTAGCCTTGTATCTTATTTTTTGAGACAGGATCTCTCACTGAACCTGGAGCTCACTGTTAGCTAGTGTCAAGTCATAAAATGTAACCAGGACAAAGAATGTAGGGATTTGGATGAAATACACTAGCACCAGCTCACTGCTTCCAAGTCCTTTTGGGTGACCAGTTAGCATCCTGGTCTCTAAGCCTAGAGCCCACCTTCCAACACTGTTTGGCCCATGTGGGTCTGGTCCTTTGATGCTCTGGAGCTGCAGGGGTCCCTTCTCCATCTACACACAACATCCTGCCTCCCACCCACCCGGGGGCAGATGTCCTCTACTCTCCTGCTTCTCTATCCTTCAGAAGAACCCACTTGGAAAGGGGAGACACTGGCTTAGCCCAGCCAGCTTAGGTGTGATTGTGATTTGTCCCCTCTGTAATTACCACATGGGCAGTGAAATTCCAACGTGAATTTGCTGAAAGCTGGAAATACAGAGGTTGAAAGTAACCTTCTAAAATGAATATTCACCTACAGATACTGGTTGATAAACAGTGATGTTTGTTATCTGGGTCAGTTAGGGTTGATTAGAGCTAGTGACTTCAAAGTCCTTTGTTAAACAGACACAGACACAGACACACTCAGACTCACAATAGACAGATGGAAGACAGAAGACACAGGGAACAGGAAGTAGAGAATTCAAATCTGGAGTTGCTCTTGCTAAAATGTGTTGTGGAAATTTATTTTTAGTTATGTTTAAAATAATTGTTTTTGTGCACTGTTGGAAAAAGGGATGCATAAACCTTGGCATTTTGTATTGTCTGCAGGTATTGGATTATGTGATTGCTTATGATATGCATTAGAGGAGTTCTGAATCAATAAAAACACCTGAGCTGAGACACTCAGGGTTCCACTGTGCAGTACGGCACTGGCCAGAATGGTGGTTTGTTGGGATCCAGGTTACCCAGACTATGGAAGCTTCAGCTTGACAAGGTTCCTGGGCATCCACTGTCGGGAACTGGAATTCCTTACCTGCTTTGCCCCTTTCTTGTCTTTACTGTATGGTGACATACGTTTTCTCATCAATAATAAGATCTGCATAGCCTAATAGTAATATCCAAATTAATCCCTGAGCTGGCCATTGTGGGCTGGAATGAAACACAGCCATGCTATTCAGAAATAAATTGTAATCACATCTGGACTTCCAAGTCCTGGAACGTGAGAACAACCCAGGTTTATTGCAAGTGCATCATAAAGCTATTCCTGGAGTAAATGCTGATCTTCCCAGGAAGAGATAAGCCTTAATAGATAGAAGCTGGAGAGCTTAGTTAGAAAGTTAGTGCACCTGGAAAGACAAGCAGACAATTAGCCCTTCACTAACGAAGAATATAGCAAGCCTGCACCAACTTAAAAGTAAACATTCCCAGGACTTAAAGAGAGAAATAGCCTTCAACCTAGCCAGGCCACCAGATAAGACTAGAAATTTAGAGCTTTGACCCAGAAGAATAATATACATACCAAGGAACTAAAAAAACATAAAATCCTCCCTTGGCCCTTCTTGGCACCCTGAACTATCTGTGCAAGGCAAATGGCAATCAGCAGTGACATTCCTACCATCCACTAATTAATCATTGTATCATTTACTCTTTGGTGATAACTAAATAAATTTGAAGCCTGCAGCTGTAAAGAGGAGAGACACCTTCGCATTGGTTCCTGTTTGAGATATGCCTGACACCTGCAACCCTTTGATAAGCATCCCTGCAGTGCTACTTAAGGGACAGAAAAGTCTTGGAGATGAATGAAGAACGATGAGAGACAGAGACAGACAGCTCAGGAGAGACAAGGCGAAATGAACTAACTGAGGAAGATAGATTGCAAGGCCTAGAGAGTTGGATTGCTAGCTTAGAGAAACTTTGTTTTATTCCCTTAATGTGCACATTGTTATTTTCTTTGATTTTATTCTTTGCTTTTCTTTATCTTTATTTTACTATTAAAGAAGCGCTCTTGCGTGTCATAATCACTATAAGACGTATTCTATGTGTCTTATTAAAGAGCATTAAGCTTGCCAACTAAGGGTCCCATAGAAGAGTGAGGTACTGTGCTCACTTGCCAGTTTACGTTGTTTATCCTCCTTCGTGGAAGCTGAGGAACCCATCTCGGGAAACTAGAGCTGGACTCAGACCCCCGCAGTGGTTCCCTCTGCTGAGGCCTGGCAGAATGTACACCTATGAAATAATGCCTCCTTGTCATCCTTGCTGAGCTTCAGCAGCAACTACTACTACAAATGGCACACCAATGTGGGGCAGGACATGATACCAGCTAATCCAATGTAGATACAAGGAAGATCAAGAAAGAAACTGCAGACCTCACAGAGTTCAGTAAAGTATATCCAGAGAAGCTATCATAGGATAGAGATTAAGGTATTAATTGAAGGCTCCTGAAGGAAGACCAGAGAGAGAAACGAAATAAGCTCTCTATAAAGAGAAAAGGCTGAGAAATTAATGAGGAAAAAAGCTCCAAGGTGAGAGCCACAGAATGGAGGCCTTTAGAGATAAAGAATTCAGCTGGGAGCAGGAAAAGGCAAAGTTTCCTGACTTTTTTCCTGCTTTTCCTGATCATGGAGTCCATTCTCCCTCCTGCTATCGGTGGTAGTGTACTGTTTTACAAACTGAGTTTTCTGATAGCTGTATGTGTGTGAAGCTCAAGATGCTGTGTTTGAGATCTACGGAAGGGGTTGTATGTTTCCCCTTAGAGGTGGTGAGAAAGAATGCCAAACCACCAATGTTTCAACCTGGATTCTTCCCACAGGCCCAGGATCGTCTGCTGTTGTGGAAGCCTAGGCTTAGAGCCAAAAAGCCACTTAGTTAAACAGTTTTTTTTCCTGCAAACCTGTCAATAAGAGGTACTGATAAGATACATGGTGTGTATGTTATGTGTACACATCTGCTATGGTGATGAGAACTCCATCCCACGAGGGCACCCTTACTGCAGACAAAGTGACCAGTTATTTCTTTCAGCAAACCAGACCCTATCTTAAAACCTGGAAAGTGTTTCCTAAGTGGTCAGCACACAGAAACTGTCTTCCAGAACTGGCCGAGGTTGTATCTCATGCTGGCAGCTGAACTTGGTACTGTAAGAGTCATCCAGGTGTTACTGGTTTTGAAGACATGAAGGGGTCATGGAGAGCAACTGAGGCTTGGCACTAGGAGTGGCCAGGAGAGGCCACTGGTAGAAGTACAACCTCAGTTAAAGGCCCAGAAGGGGTCATGTAAAGAAGTTGAGGCTTGGCACCATGAAAAGAGCCCAGAAGAGGCTACTGGTGAAAGTGCAGCCCAGTTGCAGTAGAAGACCCCAGCATACTGAGATGCCAGTGCCATGGGATGACCACCAAGAACAGCAGCAGCAGTAGAGTGAAGCCAGCGAGAGCCTGAGGACAAACTGTGCTGCACAGCACAGAGCCAGAGGTGTGATCCAAGCCCTTTGGAAGAGCCCAGAAGATCGTGAGTGAACTCCAGATAATCAGACATTGATGTTTTTCTGTTGTCCAAAGACATGTAATAAAGCTTGATAGATGCTTGGTTTCATTTTCTCCTGTGCATTAGAAGCCTCATAACTGTTTGTCTTATAAATAGTTTTGCTGGTGTAGTGTTAAACTGTATTGTAATGGTGAAGCAATTTTTGTATATAGAAAAGGGGAAATGTTGTGGAAGTTTATTTTTAGTTTGTGTTTAAAATAATTATTTTTGTGCACTGTTGAAGGGGATGTGTAAGTCTTAGCATTTTGATGATCTGCACCTGAGGAGTTCTGAATTAATAAAAACACCTGAGCCGAGACACTTGAGGTTCCACTGTGGAGTACAGCACTGGCAAGGATGGTGATTCCCTCTGCTGAGGTCTGGCAGGGTTTGCAGATATGAAAATGCCTCCTAGTTCTGTTTGCTGAGCTGTCACAGCAGCATACTGCAACAAAAATGACTCCATGGGGAAGAGCTTTTTATTTCTTTCCTTACTGTGACTGAGGTGCTTCATTAGTAACTCAGAGTTAGTCACACATCTAATCCACACAGCGTAGGAGGCCTCCCTGTCCATTTTATACATAGTTCTTTTTTTTTTTTTCTTTTTGGATTTTCAAGACAGGGTTTCTCTGTTACTCTGTAACTCACTCTGTAGACCAGGATAGAAAGCCTGGCGCAACTCACAGAGATGCACCTGCCTCTGCCTCCTGAGTGCTGGGATTAATGGTGTGCACCACCGTCCGGCTTACACATTGTTTTTAAGTACTGTCGCCTTGATGTACAATAGATCTTTTGAATGCATCCCTCCTATCTGAATAAAATTGTGTCCTTTGACCAACATCCCTCCTGTCTTATAAATCTGTTTTTAACAGTAGATTATGCATTAAAAATCTTTTTGAGAATTTTATATGAGTGCTGTATTTTTACCATTCCCCTTTTCTACCTTCCCTCTGTGATGTCTCTCTCCTTAATGGAGGCTACTACAGGTCAAAACTGGTCAAAATACACAGAGTAAGTACCCATGGGGTACATAGACCCAATTGCTACGCCTATAATGAAACTCCTACACCTATGGAGCATGGAGCATGGTGGATGAGGAGGTAAAAGACTGTAGGAGCCAGAGGACCAGAACACCTGCTGTTAGGTAGTGCCTCACAGATATGAAGAAGCTGCACCCACAAAGTCTCAACTACATGGCTGCCTGAATAAGACCTGCTCAATCACACAGGAGGCAGGAAGTTCCTCAAGGTCCCACCCCTAGATGAAGAGCTACTGGCAGTCAATGGCTGCTGAGAGAGGAGAATCAGTCCTCTCTAGGGACAAGCCACCGACCAGGCTGTCTAATCCCAAGTGTTCAGCCCTAAACAAATACACATAGGAGTTATAACCAAGTAGGGTGCATAAAAAACAATGATTATAGAAGTAGTCATGAGCCTGAGAGGGAGAAAAGGGGAAGTGGGGGGAGGTGGGGGAACGATGCAAATATAGAACTCATATATGAAATTCCAGAATTTGTTAACACTACATTTTATAAAGATGAATATGAGGGACTTGTTTAGTAGCCATTAGAACAGGTTGTTAAACAGCAAGGCTAAATTGGGCTAGGTAACTGCTCAGAGGTGGATGCTTGCCCAGTACATGTGAGGCCTGGGTTCAACCAGAACCACACAAATAAGTAAATAAATGAACAAAATAGATTAGATTAGATAGACAGATTGATAGGTAGATAGAAAACAAAAATGAAGCCAAAGATAGTGTTGCAGCCTATCACCCATTACCAAGGAGGTAGGGGCAGATGGATTGGGAGTTCAAAGCCATCCTCGGCTAGATAGTGAGTTTGAGGCTAGGATGAATTGTGTGAGCCTCTGCCTCAAAAACAACAGCAACAATGCCCCCAAACCCAAGATAAAATGCCCAAACGAGCAAGGGAGAAAGGAGCTGGAAGCAAACAAGAAGGCAGCATCAAGCTGGCAGCATTCTAGAGTCCTTAATGCGAACCGTCACAATCCGGAAACCAGAGCTCTAAGGAGCTCTGCACATCAGTCTCCTACGTCTCCCGGCATCCTCTTCTCTGCCGACCCCATCCAGTGTTCCCTCTCATCATCCCGACCCTGACCAGACAGGCTTCCAAATGTCATCCAACAGAACCATGCCTTACCACCTGACATCAGTCACCACCCATCCCCTTTGGGAAATTCCATCCCAGACTCTGTTATTGCGCAGCTACGCTGTTCTCTTGGCTGGTGACTTGGTTATCTCTCTTTTCTGGACATCTCAGATTTACTATGTGCAACACTAACTCAGCTTCCCCTGGCTTCTCCAAGTCAGGAAACTGTTTAAGCCAAAAGTCTCAACCGTCCTTGGCTGCATGTGCAGACTACCACATCCAACCTTCAAACCATGGCGAACCTCAGTAGTCCTGAGCTTAGACCACACCTCTCAGTTGGCTTTGTTGCCAAGTCAGCATCATTTCTTGTGCAAGCCTTTCTAAAATTCTCTTGACAGGACTTCTGATTTTTGCTCTTGCGTAATATAGGCAGCCTCACAACAGTCAAAGTGATGGGGTATGATCCCTTTGCTGTTGAATGTGGCAGCATGAGATTCCTAGGTACTCCAGGGTTCTACACCAAGCCTGACAACCTTCCATCTCCATCCTCCATCTCATTTCTGACTATTTTCATCAAAACACTGGTCTTCACTGTGAGAAACCAAGAGTTAGGCTCCGTGGTAGGCATACAGTACAGAGAGGTATGGAGAGGTTTACCATGGTTAGGTAATAAAAGTAGTGAATTTCCAAGAGGGCCAGCTTCTTTCTCACCCTCCTAACCTGAGACAAAAGCCTGGAAGCTTCTGTTCTGCACAAGCAGGCCCCCTGCTGATGGACTGGCTCAACAAGGTCAAGGCTGAATCAGGACATGCCACAGAACAGTTGTGGACCAATCAGCCATTCTGTCTGTCTTCAAACCGATCAACCCTGAAGTAGAAGGGAAGACTCTTCAAAGGCTATAAGATCCCCAGGACTTGAAAAGAGACTGAATCCTCAGCTTCTAAGTCCCCTCCACTCCTCCGCAGAGGGTCTTTTTCTCTGTGTGTCTGCTGTGTGCATGGTTTCTCACCTCCAGAAAGCACCTTCCTTCAACTGCTGATTCTGTCACCAGTACTTCGGATTTCTCTGCTGCTACCTTCAGATTTTTTCTGTCTTTTAATTCCTTAACTGGCAGAAGAAATAAACCCACTCAAGACCCCTAGACTGTATCAATTGGGGCTGGAGAGATGGCTTAGCGGCTAAGAGTACTGGTTGCTCTAGCAGAGGACCTGGGCTTAATTCCTAGTGCTCACATGGCAGCTCACGACCGTCTGTAACTACAGTCTTAGGCAATTCAACACTCTCTCTGGCCTCTGAGGGCACTTGGCATGCATGTGGTTCACAGACACACATACAGATAAAACACCTATAAACACATAACAACGATAACAAAGAGATACCAGTTTTCCAGTACAGGTGTCTCAACCTAAGCCTAGTGAAGAGCACCAGAGTCCAAATACTAGGGCCCTTGAGACCCTGCACACCTGCAGCATCACAGACACATCAAATGCAGGGAGATACTCCCTGGGGCTCACTCTGCAGAATGCTCTCTTTGGCCAACACTAGCCTTTGTTTATTACTACTGAAACAAATGCAGCCCAGAGTGGAGCAGGAGCTGAGCAGAACCTTTCAGGGCTGCTGTGAAATCTGCTAATTAAGACTATCAAGGAGGCCTGGCAGTGGTGGTGCATGCCTTCAATCCCAGCACATGGGAGGCAGAGGCAGGCAGATCTCTCTGAGTTCAAGGCCAGCCTAGTCTACAGAGAGTTCCAGGACAGCCAGAGTTACAACAGACAAACCCTGTCTAGACTATCAAGGGGCTCAAACACCAGCTTCCAAATGCTATGCATTCTAGGAACTAAAAAAAGCCAGGGGATGCTTTTACCACAATGCTGTCATCAGATTAAATTTGCAACAGAGTCCACACAGCTGTAGTGGATGTGCCAGTTAATCAGCAGCCAAAGAAACAGCTAGGACAAAGCAATAGTGCATGGTAGCTTGCTCATTCCCTACAACCACAGCCCTAACCACAGCACTGGCTGGGACAGCATAATTATTGGCTTAAAGTGGCAAATCAAGGGGCAAGAAGACAGAGCTCAGTAAACAAAGTGTTTGTCATGCAACCATGAAGCCCAAGTTTGAGCCCTACCACCACAAAGAAAGCTGGGCATGTGCTGGTGAGGTAGAGGCAGGCAGGTCTCTAAAGTTCACTGGCCAGCTGACCAGTCAATCAGAAAGTTCAAGTCCCAGGAAGAGTACCTGTCTTAAAAAGTATGGCAGGGGACTGCTTCTGACGCTTGACCTCTGAACACACCCACACCACACATTCCCTCCCCACACCCCCCCACACCCCCCCAAACCACCCCCCACACCACAGCCCCATACCACACCCACACACCATACCCCCCACCACACCCCCACACACCACAGCCCCACACCTCCATACCACACCCCTACATACCACCCCCCCACACCCTCTCACCACCCACACACACCCCCCTACCACACCCCCCACCACACCCCCACCACACACACCCCCCACCCCCTACCACACCCCCACACACCACACCCCCACACCCACACACCCCACACCCACACACACCCCCCCCCCCCACACACCACACCACCCACACCCACACCACACCCCCCCACACCACACCCCCCCTACCACACCCACACACCCCACACCCCCCCCCCACACCACACCCCCACCACCACATCCCCCCACACCCCACAGCCCCACACCCCACACACCACACCCCCCACACACCCCCACCACACACACCACACCCACCCACACCACACCCCACCCACCACACCCCCACACCCCACACCCCACACCCACACCCACACACACCACACCCCCCCCCCACACCACACCCCCCACACCCACACCCACACCCCACACCCCACCACCCACACCACACCACACCCCCACACCACATCCCCCACACCCACCCATGACACCCCACACCACACCCCCACACACCCCACACACCCCACCCACACCACACCCACACCCACACCACACACCACACCACACCCCCTACCACACCCACACCCCCACACACCCACACCCCACACCACACCCCCCACACACCCCCACACCCCCACACCACACCACCCCACACCACACCCCCCACACCACCCACCCACACCCCCCCACACACCCACACCACACACCCCACACCCACCACACCACACCACACACCCACACCCACATACCCACACACCACCCACCCCACCCCACACACCCCACACCACACCCCCACGCACACATCCCCCACACCCCCCATGACCACCCCACACACCCACACACACCACACCACCCCCCCATACACCACCCCACACACACCACACCACCCCACACCACACCCCACACACCACACCCCCACACCACAGCCCCACACCCCACACCACACCCCACCACACCACACACACACCCCACACACCACACACCCACACCACACCCACACCACACCCACACCCACACACCACACCCCCACACCCACACCACAGCCACCACACCCACACCACACCACACCCACACACCACACACCCCACACCACACCACACATCCCCACACACCCCCCATGACAGCCCCACACCCCCACACACCACACCCCCTACACCCATGACCACACCACACACCCACCACACCACCCACACACACCCCCACACCCACACCACCCCCACCCACAGCCCCACAGCCACCACCACACCCCCCCGCACCATACCACACCCCCACACACCACACACCCCCACCCCCACACCACACCCACACCCCCACACACACACCCCCACACCCCCCCACCCACACCCCACACACACCCACAGCCCCACACCCACACCACACCCACACCACACCACCCCCCCCCACCCCACACACCACACCCCCACACCACACCCCCCACACCCACACCACACCCCACACCCCACACCACCCCCACACCCATACCACACACCACACCACCCCACACCACACCACACCCCACATCCCCACACCCCCCCATACCACAGCCCCACACACCACACCCCCCACACCCACACCACACCCCCCACACCCATACCACACACCCCACACCACCCCACACCACACCACACCCCACATCCCCCACACCCCCCATGACAGCCACACACCCCCACCACACACCACACCCCCCACACCACCCATACCACACCACCCCACACCACACCACACCCCCCCCCCCCCCCATGACACCCCCCCCACCCCACACCCCACACCCACCATCCCCACACCCCACACACACACACACCCCACACCCCACCCCCCACACCCACCCCCACACCCACATCCCCCACACCCCCCATGACAGCCCCACACCCCCACACACCACACCACACCACACCACACACACCACACCACAAACATCACACACACACACACACACCCCCGCGCACCACACCACACACACCACACCCCCACACACCACACCACACACCACCACACACTAGCAGAGTCACTCCAGTTTCAGCGTCATCATCACAGACAAACTACCACTGTTTCTCAGCATCCAGCAGTGGCAGGGGTTGAGGGGCCAGGTCTGTCTGCCCAGCTCTCTGACCCTCATTCTGGGAGAATTCCTGTTTGGGTGGTAAGGCATACCATGTGGCTCCACTCCTTTAAAACAGAGTATTTTTCTTTTTCTTTTTAGGTACATGTGTAAATGTGTCTCTGAGTGTGAGTGTGAGTGTGAGTGCAATGGGCTCAGTGAGAAGGGGGCACCGGCCTCTGGATCAGGGACAGGCAGTCACAGCGAGCAGCCAGACAGGGGTCCTGCAGGAGCAGTAAACACCACTAACTTCTGAGCAATCCTAGCCTCAGGATTTTAACTCTCCTCCCAGTGAGCATGTGACCTCGAAAGAGCCACCCAGAGTGTGCAGAGAACCTGACTGACCCCACTTAAGCACTGGGCCTAGATGCGCCGGAAGCTGGGTGCTGACCCGAGGCTTCTCACGTGTAAGCTTTTCATTTGTATTTTTGTTTCTGCTACACCAAGACTCACCTTTACGAAGTCATCTCTCACGGTGCTCACCTCTGTAACTGCTAATGCTAAGGTTGGGGGATGATTTGAGTGTCCTTCGAGGCTTTATGTGTTGAAATTGAATCCCCACTTTGAGGTGTTCAGAGGATGATGAAGTAATCCAATCACCCTGAGGTGAGTCCTTCCAGTATGACTAGGTTTATACATGGTCATCAGGTGACAACATCTTACTTTAGAACTGTGCCCACAGGGAGGATCCCGCCAGATGTGACCTCTATATAGCCTGTGCCCCCAGAACCATAAGCCCAGTTTGTAGTAGTTAGGCTGCTGTGGTGACTCACCAAGGAAGATAAGAAGGCATATTCATGTCTGCTAACTCTGCCAGACCTCAGCAGAGGGAACCACCATCCTGGCCAGCACCATATTCAATTGACAGTGGAACCCCGAGTATCTGAGCTCAGGCGTTTTATTGGCTCAGAACTCCTCAGGTGCAGACCATGAGCAACCAAACATCCCTCACAGAAATCCAACACCTGCTGACAGTACAAAATGCCAAGGCCTATGCATCCCTTTTTCTAACAGTGCACAAAAACTATTATTTTAAACACAACTAAAAATAAACTTCCACAACACCAGTTCAAACTCTCTTCCTTTTAACTACTACTGGAAATAGAAAAAGGACTCTTCTACTTGCCTGGAAAGTCACATAATACAACTCAGAGACAGACCAAAAACTCTAGAAATACCCTGGTCATCTTCCCCTTTGCTGCTGTCATCCCTCCGCTCTTCAACTGCAGTGGGCAATGCGCTAAGATCCACAAGGGGCAGCCCACACTGTCGCTCCTACAGCATTTTCTTCAGGGCTCTTGACCTCTGCCCTAGGGAGCTCAGGTTAGCAAGGCAGCATCACTGGCATTTCTCAGCTTTGCCAAAATTAAGAGCACACGAGGGCATGGGAGCATCATATCCTGCGAACGAGCTGGGGTGACCCTGGGAGACACATGTGCCTGGCTGATTGCAGGGCGCCTTCTCCACACTCTCTGAAAACCACATTCTGTTCCCGTCATCAGGGTCTTGTATGATTAGTTTGTATGTTACTTTGGGGACTCCCATCTAGATTCAGAAGAAGGTGAGTATGGCAGCGTATGTCCCTGGCATCCCTGAGGTTCAGAAGTGAGCCGGACTTTCCAGCTGGGATCCAAGGCACCACACACTCAGATTAGTGCCTTGCTCAGCATCATCAGGGAAGCTTCCTCTTCCAGTAGAACGGAACTAATGGGGATATCCACAGCTAGACAATGTGACTTTGAAATACTTGGTCCTAAATGGTTATATCTTCATCAAACCCCTCCAGTCAGGGTTCAGGGAGCTATGTGGAAGAGGAGGCAGAGGTAGAAAGATTGTAAGCCAGAGGTGGTAGATAACACCAAGGAAACAATGTCTTCCAGACACAATAGGTCTGACACACATATGAACTCACAGACTATGGCAGCATGCATGGAGCCTGCACAGGTTCAAGCAAGATGAGGTGTCAGTGTTGAGAGGAGAAAACAGATACGTGCTCCCATTTATGAAGAAGAAGCTATCTCCAACTGACATTGGCTTGCAAAGGAAAAAATCGTTTTCTCCAATGGAGTCTCACTGGAAATAGAAAGGCACCGAAGGGCAGGCCCCATGCCCAGCAGTATGTGGTCAATATATAATGAACTCAACAGTACTTTCATAGTATTTTTTTGGTCTTACTGGCATTTTGCTTATAAATTATGGTTTCCAATTTTGTGTTTTTATTTTTAACGTATCTGTGTACGCATGTGTACATTTCTTGTGTTTTTCTTTTTTTATTCTGTATTTTTGTTTGTTTGAGAGAGAGAGGGGAGGAGAGAGAGAGAGAATTGGGTGGGATCTGGGAGGAGCTTGGGGAAACCATGATCAGAATACATTGTCTGAGAAATTTATTATATACATATACACACACATATACATATACGTGTGTGTGTGTGTGTGTGTGTGTGTGTGTGTAATATGAAAATACAAACAGGCACAAACAGATGCAGTCACTTAGCCCACAAGCACTTGGGCCTGGGAGTTGGGGTGGATGCCTGGCCCATGAACAGGCTAAGAAGGTGGTGTGCTTGTCCGTGTGCTTAGCTGTGGGCTTTCACATTCCAATGCCTTCTGAAGCTCTAGCAAGGCTAACTGATAGATACAAATGGAGCATGTTGGAGATTACAACCTGACGTTTTGATATATGTCTAAACTGTGAGGTAATCATAATCAGGTTCATTAACATCACTTCCATCCCCACACAGACCCTGTGTTCTTCCCTTTGTGTGTGCCAAGAAGACTAAACATCTTTTACTTAAGAACAAAACTCAGACCCCTGGCTGAGGCAAGCATTTCCTCCCAACCCTCCTCTACTTACCGAATGCTTCATCTTCAGCACTGGACTCTTCCAGGGAGACCTGAGGCTGCGCTTTGACCTCCAGGTTTCTGCTCAGCCAGCTGGTTTGTTCCAAGGAGGAGCCAGCAATAGTTCCTACAGCTTCCAGGATTTTCTGAGTGATTTCCTGGAGAGTCAGCAGAAGCAAAACTGGACTCAGTTAACAAGAAGGAAAATTAGGTGCCTGGCACTGTCTAACAGGAACAGGATGCAGGCCACCGGCATGAGCCATCGCTGCAACATCCAACTTCCAAGGAACTAAACTGAAAGATGAAAAGCTACGAGGGTGACAGATTTTAATAGTAGGTTCTCTACCTAAAAGATGCCAGATACCCGCATTGGAAACATTAGTGAGACTGCAGTTTTTCCTACCCAGGCTTTGGGCTCCAGTGTGCACTGTACATTTATAGAGCAATCAGAAGTCAGCAGGATTGATGGGAAAAGTGTGCACACACTAAACAGACCGGCTTTCTGCTTCTCTTGGATCACGGTTAGTGCCAGAGTGAAGAAAATATTACAGGATGCCACCGTTTATTGATTTCCTACACTCGCCCAACTCAGGTTAGAACCACAATAAAGCCAATCAAGAGCTTTATAAATCATGTTGTGTGTAGTAGCCCATGCTTGAAATCCTAACACTTGATAGGCAGAGAGAGGAGTATTTAGCTAGGGCTATACAGTGATCCTCTAACTCAAACAAAGATGTCTTTAAAACAAATTACTGTAGTTTTGTTATTTGTAAGAGAAATACATCTTTCAATAATATAAGAAGAAACAAAATTAAATAAATAAAGTTGGCTGGACTGAGGTGAAGTGACTATCCATTTACAATTAGGAGCATCATCAGACAAGAGTCTGGCCAGGTTCTAAGCAAAAGCACTGTGCAAACATGAGGACCTGAGTTCAAATCTCCACTACCCACGAGGAGGGCTGAGCATGGTGGAAAGCATGCCGATGACCCCAGTGCTGTGGGAGGTGGAGACAGAAGGATCTTGAAGGATCCAGACCTTGCTGGAGCCTAGTCGAACTCCAGATTCATTGGGAGGCCTTGTCTCAAGAAGGTAAGGCAGACAGTGACAGAGGGGGACACTCAGTATCTTCCTCTGGCCTTTGCATATGTGCACATGGTCGGACACTCATGTGTATACACTACACGTGTGCATATACACAAATAAAATTTTTTAAAAAAGAGCCACACACACAAGAGTCTGGTCGGGACTGGGGTGTAACTCAGTTGGTAGAATACTTCATGAAGCCCCCTGGGTTTGATCCTCAGCACTGCAAAAAGTGAGATGTGTAATCCTAGCACTAATGACGGAGGCAATAGGATCAGAAGTTCAAGGTCATCCTCAGCTACACGGAGTTCAAGGCCAGAGTGGGATACATGAGATCTTATCTCAGAAAAGAAGAATCTGGTCAGTAGCTGGATTCACAGAAAGACTGAGCAGGCTCTGGTCCACACCATGTATCAACAATGAGAAGAAGCTGTGTTCTCTGACATCTGAGAACTTAACAACTCTAGTGTGAAATGAAGTTCCCAGAAGAAACCACATGTACGATCTACATCCCACAGGGCTTGATGAAGCAGCCTGCCTCCATCTTGGGCTTGAAAGCTATCTTATAGTAAAGACAAACTAGGCTCATTCCTCTTTAAGATTAAACCTCTGATTCTCAAAGACTGGGCTATGCTCCACCACTAACCAGTTATGTTAACTACAAATGGCTTTGTACTGCCTGTTCTAGGAAACAGCAACCACATCTTTGTTTCAAAAAGTTATTATAACCATCTTGCAACCCTATCTTTGTTTCAAAAGGTTGTTCTGACTACCTTGTTACAACCACCTTGCAATCATGTCTTTGTTTCAGAAGACTGTTGTGACTAACTTATGTTTAAGCTCCTGTAACCCCACCTATTTTACCCACCAAATTTCCCAATTGGAAACTCCCTACTTCTGAGCTATAAAAACCTTGTCTTCCTCACTTCCAATGTTGACCTCTTAAACCCTGCCTTAGGGGGAAGCAGATGACTTGGGTCAGTGGACTTTCTCCTTGAATCTTTGGGATTAACAGGCTGATGAAAAGCCTGTGATTGTGGACAGTTGGGATGTTGCAGATCCACAGTCACTTGCTCTAGGGTTGTTTTTACTTTCCCCAGCAGCCCTTTATTGCCACCCCTTAGTCTGACCAAGCATTTTTATTTATTTTTATAAATAATTTATTTAATTTTATGTGCATTGGTGTGAGGGAATCAGATCCCTGGAACTGGAGTTACAGACAGTTGTGAGCGACCATGTGGGTGCTGGGAATTGAATCTGGGTCTTCTGGAAGAGCAATCAGTGCTCTTAACCGTAGAGCCATCTCTCCAGTCCCCTGACCCAATATCTTTATGGCTGTTGGGGAACATATGAACTTAGCAGAACACTAGTTTTCACTAGTTCAAAAGCTAAAGTGCCATCAGTAGCATCTGAAACCCATACTGAAGATCTTTCACCTTTACTAAGACAGAAGGTGTGGGAGAGGGGCAGTCGAAGGGACACCCATCCAGAGATTGGCTTGCCTTTCCTGCTGACAGGTAATTTCAATACCACAAAAATTGCCTGAAGAGACAATACGAGTTATGCTAAAGACATCTCAAACAAGGGTGTCAAGGGTGTACAAATGTGTTCACTTTGGGCTAAAGTGACCAAGGACCTAGTTCCTGGCTTTTCTGAGAGTGAAAATTTCTGAAAAGAAGCTGTGTCTGGCTGTGAACAAAACTCCTGGAAGGAGCTTCCATGTCTGCAGAGACTGTTGGGCTGACTGGAGTTTCAGTACTGTGGAGAGACTGGAATTTTGTGGGTTCAGAGTCTAATTACTTTATCTTGGGCTGATTCAGCTTCTGGAACCAACACCCCTTGCCCCACTGTGTATCTGTTCTTTTTTATATAATACTTTTATTAATGATTTGAGTTTCACATAATGTATCTCAGTTACACTCTCTTTCCTTTCCTCCCTGTTCCAACCTCCCATCCCTGTGCCCTCAAAAAAAAAAAAGAGCAAATAAAAGAAAATTAAGTTGAGCTCGTTGGCTGGAGCTTGGATTGTGGGCATCACCATGGTCTTTGGAGGCAAAAGGCTGCTCTGAGCATGCACAGTTACTTGGCCCATAGCCTGAGACGAAGCATGACAAAGCCCGACTTGAAGTGGGACACTAAACAGGCTCCCATAGGCAACTGAACATCTCTCAGGCACCGGGTCATCTGGCAGTCACCAGAACCTCCTATAGGCACCAGGGCTTCCTGCAGGCACACAGAAATTCTGTAGGGACCTGGATATCCTACAAGCACCCAGACATCCCACAGGCACCAGGGAATCCTGCAGACATCCAGGCATCATGTAGGCATTCAGACAACCTGTAAACACCTGGACATCAAGCAGACACACAGTCTTCCCATGGGTACCTGCAGGTATCTGGTCAACCCACAAGCGCTCAGACATCCCATAGGCACCAGGGCCTCCCTCAGGCACCAGGGCATCCCACAGGCACCCAGACATCTTGCAGTACATGGACATCACACAGGCACCTGGATATCACAAGGCACCCAGCCATCCCTACTCTGTATCTGAACTAACTCATGATAAAAAAAAAAAAAAAAACCTCATAGAAGCTATTAACTAAGCATAACACTGGATTCCACCAATCCATGAGCTAAGAATGTGACAGATAGCATCTTGGGCCTATAGAATAGCTCCCTCATCTCACTGTACCAGCCTCTCTGGTGTACCCACCAACATATTTTAAAGTTGCCTCAATTTATGACTTTCTGTGTTCTGTAAACTATAAAAAACCCTGTGAAATCCCTTCTACATTGGAACATGGAATTTGGGGTAACCTAAATCTGTGTTCCTGGACCATGGTCACTCAAAATGGCTCCAGAATAAACTATCTTATTCCCTTTAAGATAAGAGCTGTGGTTTTTACATCAACATTTCTCATTTTTAAACCTGGACAGTACCCCTCATAAACCAAGCACACAATATCATTCCTAAATCTGGACAGTACCCCTCATAATTTTACCACACCACTTTGCTTACAAAAAGAAATTCTTTATATAACTCTGAGGAGTATAACCTGAGAGCCACAGCATCACACTCACAGCTGTTGTAAAGACAGTAAGCAAGACCCTCTTCTGAGAAGTCCTTACCCACACTTACCTTTCCTGAGAGTCCTTCCCCTCTAACCTGTGTACTTGGAATCTATATTGCAATCTCTTTTAATAAACTCCAACAATGCTTCATACTGGTTTGTCCTAAAAACCTTTTCTGTGGAGAAGGCAAGCTCAGGCTTGCCTGCACACAGATCCCCAAGGGGAACGAAACTCCTCAGACTAAGCTGGCAACAGTGTGGAGCTGAACCTCAGTCCCTACCACTAACATTTCTGCCACTATGTCTGAAAATGCTTTGAGTCATGACTACCTTTGTTCTGTAACCATAAAAGCTTCACAATAAGAGCTTTCACCGTCAGAGCTTGGTATTAAGGACAACCCAAGGGGCTGGAGATATGGTTCAGTGGTTAAGAGTACTGTCTGCTCTTCCAGAGGTTTTGAGTTCAATTCCCAGAAACAACATGGTGGCTCACAATCATCTATAATGGGGTCTGTTGCCCTCTTCTGGCATGTAGGTGTTCATGAAAATACATAATAAATACATAATAAATATACTACATAATAATACATAATAAATAAATAAATCTCCTGCTCCCTGCTCCCAGGCCATGGTCATTCCCATTCAGCTCAAAAATAAACTGCCTCTTGCTGAGCTCTGTGTGACACTGACTGTACTGTTGCAGAAGGGTCACAGGCCTGCATCTTGTTTGTGCATGAAGCAAGAACATATCTGTCTTAGTGGTGAGAGGAGTGGTACCCCACATGCACTCAGTTGGTTGGTAACTTGGGTTTGCCCAAGGTAAAGACCAAAAGGAAAGGCAATAGAAGGGCCTGGGCTTTAAAGCGCTTCTGGGAGGCTTCCTGGAGGCTCAGGACTGAGCAATGGGTGCGACACTGAAATAATTCCTGGTATACAGCTCTGAAACTTCTTGACAGGACCCCCAAATCCTTAAAATGCAAGCCAATAAATGTCCTTCTGAATGCTAATGAGCTGCCCTGAGTTTGGGGACTGTAGAAGGCTCAGGGTAGAGGCTGCCATGGAAAGATGGAGGCAGCCAGAGCTCCGCCCTGCAAGCTCTTGGGTGGGTGCTGAGAGTTGAGCTGACGGCTAACAAATGGCCGCTCAGTCAATCATGCCTTCATGTGGAAGTTTCCACAAAACCCTTCAAGGCCTGGGATGGGAGAGCTTGCAGACCGAACAGTGGGAGCTCCTGTGCGGATGGAGTCGAGTGGCAGCTATTCATTTCTGTCATGTCCTTGGTAACAAGCTGCAAATGGGCTTCCAAGTTCTGTCAAAGCTCTGACTGATTATCTAACGTATAGGAGGGATTGGGAACCCCAATATATAGTCCAATAAAAGGCATGGACAAAATCACCTGGTCTGGGAGTGGTGGCACAGCCTCGTGGTATCAGCACTTATGAGGCTGAAGCAAGAGGACTGCCCAGAGAATGAGGCTAGCCTGGGTTACATAGGGAGACCCAGTTTCAAAAACCAAAACAATAATAGCAACAACACCCAATGGACCACCCCCCAAACATGCCAAATAAACCCACATGAACAACCCGGGGCTGCTGACTGACATTTGAGGGACAGTCACTGGTAATGATTCCCACAAGGTGACAGGTAAAGATGGAGACCATTAGTCACTCCATCGCCTCTCCCCATCTTGTTCCCAACAACTGAGGAGGACGGCACTGGTCTCTCTCTCTCTCTCTCTCTCTCTTTCTCTCCATCTGGCCCATCTCTGCCTCTGCATGAGCCTCTTTATTTTCCCTCAACATGCCAGTGGATAAACGTCTTTATGACATGGGCCTCAAACTACCCCTAAGCAATGCTAAACTGTAAGAGAAGTGGTCACCCCACCAGAACCACACTGTGCCCCTCAAGCAAGGACAGCACTACCTTCTTGAGGACCACCCACAGAACCCTGTTGATGCCACAGCCAGGACTGCCATGAACATCTCTTGACACTGCCTCAGTTCTTGCTCCAAGGATGGACACAGGGCCACGGGAGCCCTTTGTCTGCCCCCTGGCTGGTGTTCTGGTACCAGCGGCTTGATGGGGCTTCTGTTGGTTTCTTTTCTCACTGCTGTGACCAAACATCTGATAACAAACAATTTCAGTCAAGGGGGTTTGATTCTGGCTAACAGTGTGAAGGAATAATTCCTTCAAGGTGTGGAGGGCCTGGTCTCCTGCAGAGGCCAGCTGATCTATTGCAATTCACCTCAGGAAGCAGAGGGCAAACAGGAAGTGGGCCTGGCTATAGATCCTCAAAGGCGCTGTCACTTTATACTGCGAGACTCCCACTCCTAATGGTTCCACAATCTTGTGTTAAAACACACGAGCCTTGGAGGGAACTTCACATGCACACACAGGAGGTTTCAGCTTGAACTCTGGGGACACCACTCTAGGCAGAGAGTTTGAACTGAACGGAGCTGGAGGACACCCACCTGGCACTGCCAGGGAGTGATCCTCACAGATTTGGTTACTAGTGTTCAAAAAAATTTTGCTATGAGTTGTTAAAGCAAAAATTATACACTCCTGGTTCAGGAGTTCTTTCCCAGAGTGCACAAGGCCCTGGATTACATGCCTCTCATCCCTCAACACTGCAAAGTAAACAGCTAACGAAATAAAAACCAATTATGCAACAGTGCTATGACATAACCGTAAACATTGAGATTTGTTTTTAAAAGTGTTTTTTTTCTAGCTTTGCCTTCCTATAATTGTATCATGCTGGAAACAAAAGCCCCAGACCTCACCTCCAAAATCCCAGGTCTCAAAGCCACAGGCCTCACCTCCAAAACCCCAGGCCTCAAAGTCCCAGGCCTCACCTCCAAAACCCCAGGCCTCAAAGCCACAGGCCTCACCTCCAAAAAAGGGGTGGGGGAGATCACCTCCAAAGCCTGGGGCTTCACTTCCAAAACCCTGGCCTGTGCCAAGAGCCTTATCTCAGTAACCAATCTACATGTGTGTTTGCTGGCTGTGGATCTGCACTTGTTAGAAGTTACACCACTACTTTGGGCAAAGCAAAGACAACTAAGAATTTCTCACCACTTAGTTTTAGCCAAAACTGTAAATAAATCCACTTTCCTATTTATAGAAACACATTACTTGATTTTTCTCTTACGGTGGGCAAGTTGTTCTAACCCAAAGCCAGGCCTTGTGGCAAGGGCCTCTGGGAAGACTCTGGTAACCATAAATGGACAATTCTTGATGGTGTCACTTGGATGTGCCATTCCTAGAGTTGATGTTGATGGCTCACTGGCCTTGGGCATAAGGGTGCCAGGAGGTAGATTAAGATGAACTGCCTAGTTACCCAGACAAATTGATCTGCTTAGAAGATTTTGAGGCTAGCTGAGCCTCCTAGAAGAGCTAGAGACCAGCCAAGAAACCTGGGAGAGGCTCAGATAACTGGGCTGCCAGGAAACAGATACTCAACAACCCTTGAGCTGGCAGTGTACTCCAGGTTCCCAGCTTTGTGAGTTTCATGAGCTGTCACTCATGCTGGGGTAGGCTTTGGTGAAGCAGCTGTCTTTGAGAAACTTCTGGGTCTGTAAGTAACTCCTTACCCATACTCCTGTAAGTGATCCCATTAAAACTCATTGGTTCACCAGGTTGGACTTTGGTGGGATCCTCCTTTTGGTCTGTCATCAGTTCCTATCTGGGGTGAGTAGATATTTGTTCATATGTCCTCAGGAACAGTGTCATACAACAGATTATATGTTAAGTACAGACATAAACTAAACTCTAGAGGGTTATAATCAAGTGCTATTTATTCTTACCAGAATTTTTAAACTCAAGAAGTATAATTTTGTTTGGTCTTTCTTTTCCTTGTCCCCAGCCTAAAGTAGGCACAAATACGTTGACAGCTGATTTAAAAAGCACCAAGAGCACAAATACAACTTATCACTAAAGCTTTGTAAGCAGTTATGAAAGTTCTAAACCATACTTGGGTGGTCTATAAACTGCTGTTTTATGAGAAAGGATTTATATCTAACTAAACTAGCTGGCTATAAAAAAAGCTATTCATATTCTAAGAACAAAACTTAATGCATATACAGGAAACCAGAATCTATCTAGGATTTATGCTTAGAACGAAGCCTTCTCAGACAGGTCATGGTTATGGGGCAGAGGGAGACGGAGTCTTCAGTGGTATGGCCACTAAACTGCCCGTGCTTCAGTAAGTAACTCCCCCACCTGCAGTGAGCTGGATGGTCACAGATGCCACAGCAGATGGCTCTAACATGACACACTTTCACAGAAAATGCTGGCCCAAGCCTGCTAGAGAAACTCAGTACGGGCAAAGCTGAGATGTGATTCTGTGTAAGGTTTATTAGCAACAGTGGCATCCCTGAATGGACGACACTGCAGGACCACTGACCTCTTCACACACTCCCATATACACACCTGCAGATCTTTTTGGTCCTTCTTGCTTTCTAGGGTAGGCGTTCTTGTCACAAAGTCATTCAGCATGCTGTTGAGAGACAATCAGCTTCTGGTCAAAATGCTACAGGCATGAAATGTGTTCCCATTGAAAACACTGTATCTATGTGAATGTGGACACTCCATACCTGAGAAGCAGAAAATACCCAGGGGGAGCCAGGTTCAGCTGCACAGACTCTTTCAGGACAGCCAACAGCGAAGGGAAGGTCTCCTGCAAGTCTGGAATTGAGAGCCTAATGGAAAAAGCAGAAACAGATTGAACAACAACCTAAGCGTGACAAATGGAAGCACATTTTAGATGCAGGAGAGCAGAGGGGCAGAGCATATCTGACTAAGCCAACGCTTGCCTACTTTAGTTTGCTACCATCTGTGCAAGCCCAGTTCTGCACCTGCAGAACTGCATCTGCATCTGCAGACTGCATCTGCAGTTACGGTTCCTGGAATTCAGTTTCTGACATGTGGGGGTACTCTGGGTTTCCCTGTCTATAAAATAAAAGCTTCAACTGGATGGTCAGCTTTCATGTCTGGGGACGACATGCATCGTGGGTGGGAAAGATGCAACCTGAAGGAAAGGGACACCAGTCAGAGATCACCACCCATGGCAGCCCACAGGTCAGGTCTGTCTGGCAGCAAGGAGGGTGCTAACATCACTGCACACAGCCAGGCACTGCAGCACAGTTTGCCAAAGCTCAGGCACGTCAGAGGGCCCCAGGTCCATATCCTGGTACCTACCTGACTACCTCTTGTTCCACTTTGGTGGCTCTTCCTCTGCAGCAGAAGGATGATAAAAACCTACCCTGAAGCTGCTGGGCAGCTCAGAGCCCACACAGGCCACTGGATTCAGCTGGTGTCACAACTATCCCCAACAGTACTGGCTATCCCAAAGAGTAGCACAAGAGCCCAGAGGACTGCAAAGATGTTCATGAGTGAAGACTGACAGCTAGTGTGACTGCCGGGATTACAGTCCTCAGACTACCTTTCTGTAGCTGCCGACTGTGATGAGTGGGAACAGCCGACATATAAACCACGTGAACCAAGGAGACTGTACTCGGTTGTCAGAATTCCTTACTGTGAGCCCTGCCCACACACCATGGATAGGCTTGTGTGGCACTGTTTTGGGAGCAGAAGACATGGGTGGCTGAGGTGCCCCTCCCAGCCCTCACCTACTCAACAGCCCTATCTAAGTGTGCCAGGGAGGTTGCTGGGAAGAGGCTCAGCCCTGCATGCTGGGAATCCCCTGCACAAAGGCTTCGGCCCAGACTGAGTTTCCGCTGAGTAAAATAAACCAGAAGTCACCAGGCATGAACCACAAAATCATTTCTCCTTTCTCTAAAAGGGGGCTTTATATTTTTCTAGCTGTGGGTCTTTTAAAGTCACTTTCATATAAATCTGAATCTTTTAAAGCTTAAGAGGTGTCCTGTAGAGCTTCGCTGACAGAGTATTAAATGAATTTTAACAATGTTAGCTCAATTCTCCAGAGAAAGAAAAGGACAGCTACTGAGGCCACTGCTATGCCCTGGGGGACATGAAGACACTTAGATGCTCTCTGACTAAAGCCAAGTTGTTCTTCACAGTCCCTGAAGCGACACCTGCATCCAGGCGCTGGAAGAGATGCCCTCACCTTTGGATGAAAGCATAGCAGAACTGCAACACAGGAATGTCCACGAGAGGCAGTTTCTGAAAAGGAAGGAAACAGCACTTACTACAGGGTGGTAGGAAGGGAGAAAATGAACACCACTCACTGCAGGTTGGGAGGGAGGGAGGCCATGAAAGAACTCAACAGGTCTGCAGCTGCGACGGTTTGAATCTGAAGTGTCTCTCACAAGCTCATGCTGTACACACATGCTCCCCCAATGGAAGCACTATTTAGAGGTCCATGGGACCCTTAGGAAGTAGAGGAGGCCGCTCATGGGGTGGGGCAGACTTTTGAAGGTCCTGTCCTGGTCTCTGTATTGAGTCTCCCTTGTCTCTTTGGTCTATTGTGCTGTGAACACTCTCCACCCATGTTCCTGCTACCATGAGCTGAGCGACTCTGCCATGTCTTCCCAACCACAATGGATGGAGCCTTCTGAAGCCATGAGCCAGATACGTATGTCTTTCTGTCCTCAATCCGTCCGTCTCTCTGACTGGTACTGTGGTCAAGGGACATGAAAATAACAGGAAATCCTAATGAAATGAAGATTTGAACCAAAGAATCTTTCATGTAAAACATGTGCTAGCGATACTGGGTGTACCCTTGGAAAAGTGTGCCTGTGAGGTCCCAGTGTCCCTGAACAGAAAGCTGGGGTGAATGTGTACCCTAATAAATGCATAGAATGACTTGTAGATGAGAGAAGGACCCAGTCCTCATTGAAAGAGCTTGTCCTGCTTAATTCAGACTTCCTGAAGTCCCAAGTAGCTGTATTGATGGAAAAAGTGGTTTCAAATACATTTTTTCTTCTTTTAAAAAACTATTTACAGAATTTAGACTAAAATAACCAGTAAGTCATCAAAGCTTAATCAGAAAAACAAAATCTGGTTCTTTCTTATATCCCCAAACAAGAAGAACAGGTAGGTATCTATAGGCCCACAAAGGTCCCACTGGCTCTGCATAGCGCCTGTGCTGCCCCTAATTACGCGGCAGCACAGCTGGCCTGACAAAGGGCTCTCAGGGAGGAGCATTTCTTGATACCGTTTCCTGAACACAAACCGGCCAAGTACACACCTGCCCTCAGGCACCTTAATCCCTGCTCCTCTCTCTGGCTAGGCTGCTTTAATAGCAAGAGTGGGTGACAACTGGCAACCACAGTCCTGGGAGACCCAGAGGCAGAGCTCCCACAAATGTGGAGGGGGCTGGTGTTGTAATCTGCCCTTCAAGTGTTTCCAGGGTGACTGTCCTTTTTTTCCAGTTATTGTTCAACTTGGAAACTAGGAAAAACAAACTGAAATAAAACGTTTTCTGTCTACTCTGCTTCCAATCCATGTGTGTGCAGCCAGTGAGCGTGCAGTTTGTGGGTGTGACTAGAAGACGTCTTGATAAGGGCTCATTAGACTGTTAGGTAGAAACCAGACAGAACAACTCAAGAGCTTCATAGTTTGCTCCCTGAGAACCAGCGGTCTCATCTACATTCAAGTATCTGCAGACCGACACTGGCAGAGAAGGCATCGGAGTGCTGCAGACAAAGAGAAAATGTTATCTAGATCTCATCTGTCAGCTTTGGAACTCACCATCAGGGCTGACAGACCTCAGTCTCCAATCCCCCAGCTGGTGATTCCATAAGACAATATCTGAGCCCAGAGCAGAGAAGTTCTAACCTTGCTGCACCCCCTGCCTGGCAATCCCAACAACGAATTTGTAAGTACACTAATTTGTGACTTTCTTCTGTCCTGTGACTATGTAACCTTTTCCACAGTGGGACATGTCCTTCAGGATAATTTGAATATGTGTTCCCAGCCATGGTCACTCACATTTAGCTCAGAACAAACTGTTTTCTGTTACAGTCAAACTGAGTAATTTTATGTGGACCTAACACAAACTAGAATCATCTGAAAGGAGGGAGCCTCAATTGAGAAATGGCCTCCGTAAGATACAGCTGTAAGGCATTTTCTTAATTAGATGATTGTGGGTGGGGCCATTCCTGGGCTGCTGTTCCTGGGTTCTATAAGAGAGCAGGTTGAGCAATCCAGTAGGCAGCACCCTTCCATGGCCTCTGTATCAGCTCTTGTCTCCAGATCATCCTGTTTGAATTCCTGCCCTAACATCCTTTGATAATGAAAAGCAATATGAAAGTGTCAGCCAAATAAACTCTTTTTCTCCCTAATTTTTTTTTTTTTTGGTCATGGTGTTTTGCTGAAGCAATAGAAACCCTGAGACGACAGCCATACCCTGAAGCCTTCTGCTTCACTACAGCTCATACGATCTCCCCCTTCCCTGACTGTCTGCATTAAGTTCTGTCTTTGGCTGTCTTGAACTTGTCCCTGACAAACTCTCCCGGCCAGGTGTTGACTTTGTATGTTAAGAGCTACAGCCACAAGCACCAACAGTTTCCTATAACCTCTTACCCACACAAGAAACTTGAGTCAACATTGGCCAAAGCTGTGTCACCAGGATGAGGGTGGTGCCTGAGAGAGACCTCAAGGTTGCCAAGAGTCTATTATTTGTCCCTAACTTGTCTCTAACCACAGCTCCTTCCCTGGCTTTCCAAGAACATTTCCTCCTAATTGCTGAGGATTATTGATGCTCCTCTGTCCGCAAACATGTGACTTCCGCCTTGTACAACTCTCAGGGACATATGGCTACCCTTCTTGAAGAATGACCACCAGGAAGCCTGACCTCCACTTCTCAGGCTCTGTGGGAGAGTCAGGCCTAACTTCCATGACCACAGGAGAGCAAGTCCAGATGGTGCGATCCCAGGAGCTGACCCCCTCTGCCGGCTCCATTGTGACCTCCCATCTTTCCTGCTCACGTGAGACCATGCTCATTGGCTGTATCTGGCCTCTCCTTTAGTCATCAATACACAAACAGGAACTGTGCGCAGCACCTCCTCCTGCCGTGCACCGTGAACCCTTTGTGTGTTCGACCTCTCTGATAGGGTCTGGTTGCTTACTTTCCGGACCTCTCTGGCTGTGAGTTCCTGAAGGCAAGTGCCCTTTCCTACTTCTAAAAACTGTTCTACGTGCTGCACAGAAGGGGCTAAGGTCCAGAACCAGGCAGTGTGTGTGAGCAGGGGCCAGGCAAGCTGAACCCAGTAGCTCCCACCTGGAAACAGCAGCGCCAGCACACCATAGGCCTCCTCCAAAGCACTGTCAGCCCAGCCCTTCTTCACAACAGAAGAATTCGCTCTTGCTCTTGGCACCTATGTTCTCCTCTGGGTCACAAGTTACAGTAACACCAGGAAGGACCCGCCACTCGCCTGTAGATTCCCCAGGGTACCTCACCTCCTCCCCTTTGATCTGCTGTGGCCTCTTCACCACCTCCTTCACCAGCTGCAGCACCGAATCTGTCTGTAGGGTGCTGAGAGCACAAATCAGGTCGACAAGCGTGTGCTGGGATGCACTTGGCACGGGGACTATCTGTCCAGAAAAAAGAATTCCTTGACAGCTCACGGGGAAATGATGAAATGGCACAAAACACACAGCCTTCCACAGTGACTGTCCCTGGACAAAGAAATGTGCTTTCATCGTGATGTTTGTAGGTATGCATGTCTGTGTGCGTCCACCTGTACGCGTGGATGCACCTGTGTGTGTGTGGGAGTGTGTCTACGTGCAGAAGCCCACGGCTGACGCTGCCTAGCCTCCAGTTATTCTCTATCTGCTTTTCTTCATTTTATTTGTTTTGTGAGTGCACATGTGTGGGGATGCTTGTGATCCGTGGCACATGTGCTACCGTGCACAGAAGAGGTTACACTGAGCCCTCTTGCCACCCCTCTGCATTTTCATCTTACCTTTGTCTTGCTGTGGTGTCGAGCTTGCTTTCTGCTCCACACTGTGGCAACTGCAGCAATCAGCTGAACCCCAAGATGGGCTGTCAAGGGGTTCAACAAGTCTAAGATTTTTTGTTTTATGGTCTGGTAAACAGAAAAGTAAGAGTTAATTCCAAAAAAAGATGTCACCACAGAGTAGGATCAGGGCTCTCACCTGATGTGCACTTAGCTGCCACCTACATTAAGAACTGACTCAGAATTCTAGCAGTACGCTTCCCAGCTGAGGGGACTAGACAGAGGAGGGGCTGGAGGTCCCATGCAGGAGTTGGATTTGAGATGGATCATGCCACCCCTGCCAGAGGGAAGGCACAGTGAGTGGTCAGAATGGAGGAATACAGCTAGGTGAGTGGCAGAGTCTTGAGATGGTAAATATTCCCGAGCGGTAACTAAATCTGGTCACAGGTATGTGTGTGTGTGTGCATACCTGTGTATGTGTACACCTTTGTTTGTGCATGTGCACCTCTGTGTGTACCTGTTAGTGTGTAACTGTACACTTTGTGTGTGTGTGCCTGTGAGTGTGTGTAACTTTGAGCGTGTACCTGCGTGCCAGTGTACGTACCTGTACGTGTACCTATGAATATGTGTGCCTGTGAATATTTGTGCCTATCTGTGTGCATCCCTCTGCAGCACTGGCGATGGAATCCAGGGTCTGGAGCATGCCTGGCAAATGCTCTCCCACTGAGCTGCACTCCTCCCACATGGAAATCCTGTGGAAATCCCACAGCCTAGGTTTATACCCAGTAGCTGGGAGAGAGCTTAGGTTCATTACAAGTTAGTTTTCAAGCTCTAGAAGTACGTAGCATTCACCAAATTGTACTAGCTACTCAGGCCAAAGCTTTAGTTATTAGTTACTCAGGCTAAAGCTATAACCTGGCCCTAGCCATCTCAATCCCTCTGCCTTTGGCATCTCTCCATTTCTGAACAGCCATTCTTCCTGCCCTTTAAGCCTGTGACCTTTCCTGTCCCAAACACTCTGCCCGGGGTCACCCTTCCACCCGGTCTCAGTTCTGCCACTCTGCCTCAGCACTGCACCCTTTCTGGCACCACAGACTAGCCAGCATGTCTCGCACCATCAGGGCACAGCGCACTGCCTTTCCTGGGTTTGCCTCCCTCTTCTAATCACTGGCCTCTGCTGTGAAGCCTAGGCCTGTCTTGCTGGCCCAGGGGCACGAGCAGGACCTGGGACACAACACAGGTAACTGAGCACTGTGTCCTCATCGTCATGCTTACTTCGCAGTAGCTGAGCACTCGATAAGCGTTTTCCTTTATTCTTCTGGACACCCACCCTTGAGGTGGGAGAGCCTGGCAACATCTTACAGGTGAGGAAGGTCAGCTCAGACCAAGTGAGGAGTACAAAGGGTTTTCTGGACCTGTCTAGAGCAGCATAAGCAACATGAACTCACACAGACTTTTTTTAAGCATACCTGCTGAGTTTTCCTGCAGAATGTATCTCTTCACCATGAAAGGGTACCAATGACAGAACAAAGAAATGATATCACTGAGTCCAGCTTGGTGAACCCATGAGTCTGTTTAAGATAGAGTCACATTATGTAGTCGAACTTACTACGGAGACCTGGCTAGGCCTGAACCTATAGAGATCCATCTGCTTCTACCTCCTGAGTGCTGGGATTAATGTACTACCATGCCCAGCTTATTTACTTTTAAAGAATCCAGTAACTCTGATTTCTATTTATAATTTGTGTGTGTGATCTGAGTGTGTGTATGGTGTGTTATGTGTATGTGTGTGTGTCTGTGTCAGTCAGAGGACAACCCTCAGGAGTCAGTTCTCTCCTTCAGTCTTTGTGTAGGTTTAGAGGATCAAACTCAGGCCTCCAGGCTTGGAAGGCAAGTGCTTTATCCCCCGAGCCGTCTCACCTGCAATGAGCTTAATTGGGGTTCCTTACGGAAGCATGTTGAGGGTTACCTACAGGAACTTATACCACCACAGAAGAAAAATCTCCTCAGGGAGGGGTGGAGGGCCAGGGATTATGGGTCTCTTGCACATCTTCCCTCTTTCACACCTTGGAATGTTAGCAGGCCCAATCTCAGAGCCTCATGGGCCAATCACTGCTGCTCTGATGTCAAGACAGCAATGGCCATGTCAGGGCAAGAGGATGACACTATAGCACCACCCCACGGTTGATGAGATGTCCTGCATGTACCTGTTTATCAGTGTCTAAAATGCAAATGCTACGGAGCACTAGTTGTGGAGAGCCCCCTGACTCTGGGCCTAAATTCCGCTGGGTGTTTTTGGCTATATGCCTGTTTCTTATTGGGACCTTCTGCTGAGCAGCACTGAGTTGTTAAAATAGGATGTGCCTGGAGCCAGCTTGTTTCCAGAAAGTCAAAGATTGCTTAAGGAACACTCCCTCTCTCCAGGAATGTTTAGCTCCACCTAGTGAGATGACTGTGCTGTTATCTAAAGATATGCAAATCTATATGTTCTGCTCATATATTGTTTAACCTTGTATCACTGACCTCAAGATTGTACGTATGCTTTTCATTAATCTCGTGCTTGCATGCATGCATGATATGTCCCTCGTGATCATTAACTTTGTAATTGCACGTAGACCTCTGAGAAGGGTATAAGAACTTAAGTAAGAATAAAGCTTTGGCTTCAGTCCCTAACTGGGCTCAAGGATACAGTGTGTCTGCTTCAGTTCAGTCTCACTCTCCATTCAGGTGCTGTTCAATACTGGAAAAGTGAGACTTGTCAACTAGTTGAGTGTGAGCCTCAAGGCCATGCATGGTACCTGAGTACCCGACCCATGTGCTAGATGACTCTACGCCCCCATAAACAGTAACAGATAATCATAGACCGGCTTATGTGCCTGGAGCCTTCTGAGACAGAGATGCAAAGCCTAAGAGAGTCAATGTTTGCGGTGTATGTTTAATAAAATAAGCAAATTCTCAAAGGCACATTGATGTCCACACCGAAGTGCCCTGGCTTCAGATCCGCTTCTAAGGGGTAAACTGTGTCTAAGTGGACTCCTTAGACACTCAGATTTGAACTGTAAGTCTAATCGTCAGACTTTTCTCAATAAAGACCAAAACCATTCACACTCCTCTGTCTGTAAAGTAAACAAAGAGAAGACCTGTTTATTTTTATGAGACAGGGTCTCATGTATCCCAAGGCGGCTGCAGGTAGCTGAGGCTAGCCCTGAACTCCTGATCTTCCTTCCTCCACTTTTCAAGTGCTGAAAATCATAGGCATGTGCCATCGTACCCACGTTAAACGGGAGATTTCTCTATCTGATTTGAACTGTGGGTCCCATTAGGCACTTTTTATGACTTGTGTAAGTTTCCACACACACATTCTTTCTTGGTTTATTGAGACAAGGTCTGGTTACATAGTCCTGATGGCCTGTAACTCACTGTGCAGATCCAGCTGGTCTCCAACTTGCAGCGATTTTGTTCCTCTGAGTACTGAGAATACGGATATGTGTCACCATGCCCGGCTTACAAAGAACAGAGGAGAAAGCAGAGAAAGCAACAGCATGTTCCTGCAATCCTGGCACTCAGGAGGCTGAGCAAGCGCATTTGAGCTTCGTGAACACAGAAACCAACAGATCTGAGAAAGGCCTCTCACCTTGGTGGTTTTAAAGTAAACAGAGGAGGATCCTTTTGTGGCTCCCAGGAGATCCACCGGTCTCTTCTGAGTTTCCTCCTTTCTGAGAACATTCCAAATAAGGGCCATGGTGTTTACAATTCGAGGCAGCTCTTCCAAAATGGCATTCTTGGCATTTCTCAAGTTGACTGGATCACTTATGGCAGCAGTCTGAAAGTTCAAATGGGTGTATGGGGCTCAGTGCATGGATGAAGTCCCCTCTCACCTGGGGACTGCTGGGGTTTAGGGTGGCCACCACTGAAGGAGACATCTGTCCCTGTATGTGCTTGTTTTCAGAGAGAGACCGACTTGTAACACTTCAAATTATAAACTTTTTGTTTGTTTTGTTTTTTGAGAAAGAGTCTCTCTATTATGAAGCTCTGGCTGACCCAGAGCTCACTCTGTAGACCAGACCGGCCTTGAACTCAGAGATCCACCTGCCTCTGCCTCTACAGTGCTGTGATTAAAGGCGTGTGTTAAGACCACCCAGCCTTAAACTTTTTCAAATCAATCACAACAGTAGGTGTACTTTTAAGATTGTGTTTGTTTTCTTTTTAAAGACAGAGTCCATGCAGTACAGACTGGCCTCAAACTTGCTACTTAGTCCAAGATGACCTTGAACTCCTGATCCTCTTGCCCCCATCTGCTAAGTGTAAGTGCATGCACCACCATGCCAGATTTTGTCCTAAGACTTAGCTAGACAGGTAGATTGGTCACCACATCAGGCAGTTAAAATATTTTTAGACTAAGATGAGCGCAGGGCAAGGGCGATTTCAGTGAGTAAAAGTGTTTGTTATGCAAGAGTGAGGACCTGAGTTCAAATCCCTAGCACCCACATAAAAAGTTGGGCACAGCTATATATGCCTGCAACTTCAGTATTGGAGAGGAAAACAGGTGGATCCTGGGAGCTCACCAGCCAGCTGGCCAGACAAGCCAAAACAGACAGCTTCTGGTTCAGTGAGAGATCTTGTCTTATGGCAGTAAGGCAGAGGGCAATAGAGGAAGACACTCAAGTCTTCCTCTGGCCTCCATATGCACACACACAGGCTGATTAATCTGCCCTTGCATGCAACACACACACACACACACAGCCAATATAAGCCTAAAATCAAACAATCTCTTTTACATTTTATCCCTACTGCCAGCTGACAGAACAATGGGCAAAGCTAAGAACTTACTCATGGTAGTGTCAGCAAGAGCAAACCCATATTTGTTTCCTGTGTATATATATACCTGTGTGTGTGCACGTTTGCATAGATTGCATATATTTGCATAATCCTCACACTTGTAGAACTCACACATACATTTATACTCTCATTTGCACGCACTTTTGCATCATTTGTTTATTATTATAGATTTTAAACAGTCACAACCCAGTAAAGACAAACAATACCATCAAATTGCTTCAAATTCAGGGGAAAGAAAAATGTACCTTTTTGTGTCGGTTGGGCTGTTCCAGGAGACAAAAATGGCTGATGGTTGTCAGTCCTTCAAGAAGAGTGAGTGGGTAATCTGGGGAAATGTTTTCTTTCTTTGAGGTTGTGCTTGGAGAAGAAACAAGAAACTGTTCAATAAAATAACTGGTGGTGGGGGGACACAGCAAGATGGCTCATTGGGTGATATCCCGAGTTTGATTCCTGGAACCCACTGAGAAGGAAATAATTGACTCCCAAGTTGTTTTTACACACACACACAAAACTGATAAGTATTAGAAAAGTATTAAAATATGAGAAAATAGTTTTGAGAATTTTAAAGAACATGAGGTCATGAAGGTTTTCAGTACCACATGTAAGCGCAGAAAGCAGAGAGCTGTCACTATGCTTGATAAACTGGAGTAAAACGCCTAGGCATCTTTGGTGGTATTTTACATGTGTATAAAGCCACCATCGAAAAATAATTTAAGGTGTTTTAGAGTTACTATGAAGGTGATTCTGTTTTTGTTATACCTATTTTGCAAAACTAACAGAGTTAACTGACTGGCAATTCTGAGATGCCTGTGTGCTGTGTGGGATTTAATTTCATTTTGAAATAGGATATTGTATAGCACAGAATCCACTACGTAGCCAAGGATGGCCTTGAGTGCTGGTTTTATGCAGGACTGGGGACTGAACCCACAGGTTTATAAATGCCAGCCAAGCACTGTACAAGACCATATGGGTTTATAAAGCCAAAGGACCTGAATATGGACACTCCTGTAGATAAGGCTCACCAGCCTTTTGATGGAGTTGGATTATCTTTCAACAGTAGCCTTGGCAAATAGACATTCATTACAAAATCTGCCATTCAAAGCATGAAGCTCAGCATACCTGACGGACAACTTGACAGACTCGCTTTCATACTGCTTGACCAGCTCATCCAAATTTTTGCAAATCTGGATAACAAAGGGTGTCACTGTCCAGCCCAGAGACTTTCCGAAGTATGGTAAGGAATGTGTGACCAAGCTCACCCAGGCTGGGTGCATGCCATAACCATAGGCAGGCTGCAGGCCTCTCACCACAGCGGAGACAAGCAGGCCCTGGGAAGTGAGGGGGTGCGGCTGCACGTACTGCATGGCCCCGATGGCCTGCTGGAAGTTAAGGGCTCTCTGCCACTCTCGGGATAGGGCTGGCTGGTTGTTGGCCTCTTCCTGACCCTGGCCCAGGTGGTGCTCCAGGACAATGAGCGCCTGCAGGAGTTTGAGCAGCTCGATCTGTAGCGGGTGCTCACTCCAGATCTGGTCCTGCCCCAGATTGATAAGGCTCTCCTCGAAGAGGCTGTCCTCCATTGGGACCCTGCTTCTGCCAGCAGTGGCCAGGCCATAGCGCTTCTGGCTGGTGTACATGGATGCTGACAGTGAGAGCAAGACAAACTCCTGGACCTTACACCTCTGCAGAAGGCTGTGGATAAACTCTACATTCTTCCCCTCCGAGGACTTGGCCACAGAAACCAGCTGTGTCGTGATTCTGATCAGAACCTCCACGCTCTTGACCTGCACGTCCCGGTTGCCAAGGATATCCCTGTGGCAGACCTTCAGGTAGCAGGGGTAGTAGGATCGCAGGAAGCTCAGGCAGAGGTAGGTAAGGAGCTCAATCAGCAGGGAGTGGGGGCACACATTGGGGGCCTGTGTCTGGAGCTTGCCATAAAAACTCTGGCCAATGAGGGCCTCCTGGTGGCGTGCGAGGAGGTTGGAGATGAGGTTGAGGTGTGCAGTGGAGCTGGTATCTATGCCAGTCCTGGACACTGCCTCAATGAACTCCTTGGGGTTGGTCTTAAGCACAGCCTCTAACACGGAGAAGGCATAGAGGACCCTCTGGGAGTCGTAGGGCTGCAAATAGAGCAAGATGTGTTTGAACAAGGCCTCCAGCATCTCCTGTTTCTCCTTCCGCTGCTTCAACATCCTCGACGTGGTGATGGCTTGCAGTTCCACGTCAGCCTCCTCGTCACTGGAAAATGACTCGGAAGCCTGTGTCTTGTCCGAGTCTGCTCGCACTAGGTTTAACCTGGCACTGGACTTGAAGCTTTCTGGCTGGAGGGCTGCCAGCAAGGCTGCTCGCTTGGAGTATGCCCTGCCTCCGAGGGGGATGGGCGCACAGCAGTTCTCTTCATGGCTCAGGTCCTGCAGCTCGTGGGAGGGAGATGAGAAAGTAGACGTGTTTTCACTGTCAGTGTGGCCAGAGCTCGTGTCTGCAGACTCTGTGTGCTCACTGCTGTCTGGGCTGCCAGAGGCAATCCCGTCTTGAAGGTCCACATAGTAGGGCAGGTCTTCCTCACTCAGATTGCTTCTGAGTGGGCACTTCTCTGGTTCCTTCTCTACTTCAGCCCAGATGGCTTCTCGATCCACTGTGGTAAACTGGCTGAGAGGCAGGTGTTCCTCGGAGTCACCTTTGTGCAGCTCAGATACCCCAAATGTCTCTTTGAATATAGGTTTCTTCCTGTTAAACCAATGATGTAAGTTCTCTGGAAATCACAAATGACAAAGGACTTTAGAGCAGAATGGCTCGGGATGACAAATTAGCTCTGTGGTGATCTTTGGCTTAAGGCAGACACTGCCCACAGGAACTGCATCCAGGACTAGACTACAACATGGGTAAAGCACAGATACAGAAATATAAATACTTTCTTTAGCTGGGAGGTGTAGCTTGGCTGGGAGAGTGCCAGATTAGGGTGCTGAAGGCCCTGGGTTAACAATCCCTGAGGGCTGGGGCCAGATTTATGGGCCACTGTATCTGTCATGCACCTCATTTTTGTTTTTATCATACATTTTGGGAGAAGGCATTTTAAAAAAATATAAATGATTTTGTCCCAGGAATTCCCTCTTCAGAAATGCATTCCACAGAAACATCAGCAGGTTTCAAAGTTATGAGGACAGGGTGTGTACTGAAACAGTGTGGAGAAAATGGGACAGTGAGCCCAAGGCCCACAGCAAAGGCTCAGGTAACCGATTAGGTACATGCTGGTGACCGGTTGCTGCTGGGGTGGTAAACCATGTATTTATATGCATGGATATAAGGTATGTACAGGACAAGTGCAAGGGAAAATCTAGCTGTAGAACAGCTAGCTGTACTGAATGAGTCTACTTGGGAGAGCACCCAAGATACACAGCTATAAAAAAGACCAGGAGAGAGGAATCTGTCACACCTTACTTCCAAACTTTTGTAGGGTGGTTTTTTTTTTCCATGTGCATGTCTTTTATGTGTATGTATGGTGTTTTTGTATGTATACATGTATGCTCAGAGCGTGTGGGCAAGCTTGCGTGTGCATACGTGGATACCTGAGGCTGATGTCTGGAGTCTTCTGTAGATCTCCATCTTATGTTTTGAGGCAGGGTCTCTCAGTTGAACTCAGAGCTCTCAGACACAGCTGTCTGCCTAACTGGCTTGCTCCAGGGATCTGTCTCTGTTGTCTGAGACTGGAATGTCAGGAGGGCCACTATGCCCCTCTGAAATGTATGTGGGTGTCGAGGCTCGGAACCCAGGTCCTCACTTTATCCACTGAACTAGCTCCCCAGCTCCATACCAGGCTTTAGTTTTTATTATTATTTTAAATAGGAACTTGCTAAATGGCCCAGATTGGCCTCAAGGTGATGATCCTCCTGCCCTAACCTACCAAGTTCTGGAATTATGAACCACTATGTCCAGCCACTATCTAATTTTTAAAATAAGCACAGTAACACTTCTGCAATGAGAAAATACTCAGCACTTTAAAATAGCAACTCTTTTTAAAAGAGGTGAAAATCAAAAGACTTCTTTGAGACTATCAACAGGTCTATACTATAAACACAAGCAAGATAAAGAGAGAAAGCAAAAGCAGATATCAGAGACAGACAGTCTGCAAGTGCATAGTCCACAGTAGCACAGGCAGGGCGTGGGCAGGAAACAGGCCTCTCTTCCTTTCATTCTCTTGTACTCACAGGGAGCAGCCTGCACCAGCACCAGGCAGAAGATGGGAAGTAGTGAGGCAGTGCAGAGACAAAATCCAAAGAACCACAGAGTGGGAAGTATTTTTTAAAGGACTAGGAAGAGGGGTGGGGGCCTGGCTGGCAAGACAGCTCACTTGACAAAAGCCTATAGCCTGAGTTCGACCCCTGCAACCACATGACCAAATGAAAGCACCGACTCTGCAAGCTGTCCTCTGACCTTAGCACATGTGCCCTGGCATGCATGTATCCATACAAGTATGTGAGTGGGTACACACACACACACATTGACACACACACTGTGCATGTAAAACAAAAGGCAAAAGAAATACTAAAGCGAGCAGCTGGTGTGCAGAATCGAGAAGAATACCTTCCTCTTGGTTTACATTTCTCTAAGCTTCACTTTCTTAAGATGTGGAATAATTCAGTCTCATTTGAAAAGGCAGCCAGCTTTTCATCCCGAAGGACCATCAGCAGTTACAGGCTCAGGAAAGACCCTTACAGAGGCCATTTCCTTCCCCTCTAGCCACTCAGGGTGGCGCCTTTCTCTCTGTAAGTTATGTACGTACACATAAAGGACAACTGACAAGATTCTACACAAACATTGACATTTTTAGTCACCTGAAGCTATTCCAGATTTAGGGTGCAGACATATATACAGAGTGCCGTCTGGCAACCTCATTTAACAATGGTGCTCACAACAGATCTGCTAAGCAAGGGAGGGTATCTGCTGGCAGGATACTCTGTGTACCAGAGACACACGTGGATTGTTTTCTCTGATGAAGCAATCAAGAACCCCTGTACTTATTTAAATATGGGCTACTAACTTGAAACAACACTTCACTGAAAAATAACAAGTATATATCTTGATAGGATGCAATGTGGTTTTGAAATGCATACCATAGAATGGTTAAATAAAACATTCACATATCTCATCTCACCATTTCTTTTATAGTGAGAACTTTTAGAATTTACTGCCACAGAGGTGAAGCGAAAATAGAGGGGCTGCCAGAGGCTGGGAGGGAAGGCAAGGGGACATGCCGGCCAGAGAGAGTGAAGGCTACCACCTAAGAAGGGCGAGTTTTTAGTGTCCTGTTGCAGAGCAAGGTGACCATAGCTAATAATAATACACTGCATACTTCAACTATTTCCTTTCAACAACAAAATACTGACTTTTCAGTGAAAACAGTGACCCGCACTACTATTCAAAGTGCTGGTTCCCGTGGTGCTTAAATTTTCAGTCTGCAGTTATAGTCACAGTGTGTAAGCAGAGTAGACCCACACCAGTGTGCTACGAACCCTGCTGCCCCCACCCGACCAGGATCTACAGGCTGCTCACCAGCTGAGTTCTCCTGCTTAAGGCAGTGGATGGAGGTCCTCTGGGTTTTGGGCTGAAGCAGCAGCAGGAGCATGGGTTCGAGGATGCGTGCCACGTCCCCAAGGGAGAGTGCACGTACTAGCCAGCCCTGGGCTGCAGCGCTGATGGCACCATCCGTGCAAGCCAGGCTGTCCAGGACGACAAACAAGGACCTATGGATGGAGAGACACCATTAAGGCCCCACTCTGCTGCCCTGCATGTCAGGCGTCATGGCCTACACTGTGCTGTTGAACACAGGAGCTTCATCAAGCTACCCTTACAGACCAAGTGAACGGCAGGCTATGAGCCTAGCTGCATGGCTGTGCTTTTAGAGACACAGTAGGCACAGGGTGAAAACAAAGCAGAGTGGAATATATCAAAGAATACAATACAATGCGATACAACAGCATGCAGCTGATGATGTCACGAGTGAACCCGGTGCAGGTGCACCCTGAGGTCTAGACCATCTGCACTCCCAGACGTCCTCTCCTCAGGACAAGCTAAAAAGCTTCCCAGTGATGAGACAGGTGGGCTCCCACATTCCCACCATGTTAAAGACCCGCGTAAGGGTCTCACACTCCTGGGCTAAGTGAATTAGAGGACTGTGGGTCCATGTCCTGTGCAGCGTAGACTGAGGTCAGGTACTGGAGTCACAGCTCCCACACATGGCCCACCCACACGTGGTTTCATCCATCTCTCCCACCCGGGCCCACCCATGACTGGGAGTCACCTCAGGGCTCCCTTGGCTGAGGATGGTGGATCACAAAGGAGAACCGCCTCACCTGTCAAAGGATCGATTGTGGGACGTCACACGACTACCCTGGATCTCTCGTGTCAGGTGCCAGATCACGGAAAATCTAAACAGAGCTTCCAACCTTGTTCCCTTGATTAAGAAATAAATGGGAGGAACTTGTTTTATCCTATCCGTGCCGGTCACTATAAGGCTTTTTCCTTTTGTTGTTGTTGTTCTGAAGTTGGAGCCCTTGCATGCTCCAAACAACCGCTCTACTCAGCCCCCTTTCAACTTCGTTTCTGTTTTTTTAATTCTGGCACAGGGTCTCACTACATTGTGAAGCCTGGCCTTGAACCTGGAATCTCCTCCTGCCCGAGCCTTCCATGAAGGGCTCAGCCCCAAGTTCCATATAAATAGTGAATACAGGGCCAGAGAGACGGACCAATGGGTAAAAAGCGCTTGCGGCCAAGCCTGGTAACTTGAGTTCAATATCTGGGACCCACATGGGTAGGAGAAAACTGACTTCTCCAAGTTGTCTTTTGACCACCACACAGGTGCTGTGACATATGCACACAAACACATGCAAAAATATTTAAATGGCAAATGTAGTCAGCAGATCAGAAAACAGTTACAGCCAAGGAACTATGCTTTCATATGAGTCTTAACCAGAAAAGAAAACTCTGCATCCTCTCACTTTCCTTGCTCTCTCTGCACAGCCCTAACTGTCCTGGAACTCACAGTGATCCTCCTGCCTTTGTCTCTCACGTGCTGATTAAAGGTATACACCATCTTGCCTTTACATTTAGTGAAGAATGTGTTTAAGACTTGGCACCAGGGCTGGAGAGATGGCTTGGCAGTTAGCAGCACTTTTGGAGGACCCGGGTTCATTCCTAGCACCTACATGATGCTAATGACCACCTGGAACTCCAAGGTCAAGGGGTTTCAGTGCCCTATTCTGGCCTCCAGGGCCACTGGGTGCACACAAAGTTCACATACTTACATGCACACAGACAAACATACACATAAAAATAAATGTATCTTTAAAATGGAGTTGGCAGTTGGGCAGTGGTAATGCACACCTTTAATCTGAGCACTTGGGAGGCAGAGGCAGGTCTCTGTGTTTGAGGCCAGCCTGGTCTACAGAGTGAGTTCCAAGACAGCCAGGGCTACACAGAGAAACCCTGTCTTGAGAAACCAAAAGGACTTGACACCAGCCAGTGTCCAGTCACATTTGAGTCCTGTGGTCCAAGGAACACAGAGCACAGTTTCCTCATATCCCCTGAAAATGTCAGGCCTGTGGGCCTTAAAGAATAAGGACAATCAACTGGCAGAAAATTCATAGAAGGCCAACAACTCTCTACAACAGCTCCAATGGCAAGTCCTGACTCTCAGGATTCAGGGCAAGTTTCCATGGTGAGCTTCAATAATGACCCAACTGCATTTTCAGGACCCTAAAAGGAATGGCTTGAACCATCAGAAACTTTCTAGTCCTGGACTTCTGAATCACCTCTGCTCATCAGAACATCCACAGAGTCAGAGAGACTTTGCCTGGGTGTGAACAGTCTGCTTTAGACATGTAAAATGGGGCAGACACAGCAGCTAGTTGGCCATAGAACAGAGGACACAGGTGCAAGCTCACCTTGTCAGGGTCCAGCAGGGCGTGGCAGATGATGTCCTCACAGATGTTGGCTGTTGGGGCCAGGCAGTGCAGGCGGTAGAACAGCTCTACACTAGTGAGGTGATGTTCCCGGGTCTCCTTGTTCAGCTGATTCCAGAGCACACGAGCCACCCTCTACAAGGAAAAGGGAGCACAGAAACACCTGTTCCTTTACTCCTCATGTGAGCCTAGTCCTAGAGTGCAGGCTTCTATTTATATTTTCTAAGTGAGACTCTTTAACACTCATCATCATGTCACAAAGGCACAGGACCAAGCGGAAACCCACCAAGAATTGCCCAGCCAAGAGACTTCACTGCTCCCAACCCCCCGAGGCATGGCACAATGCTGAGCCTCAGGCTACTCCCATCAGAGCTTGTTTGTAGGGTGGAATCCACATGCTGAGAGAGGTATACTCAAATGACCAGAAGCTACTGCCCCTGTCTGCCAAGGGATACCCACTGCCAGGAGTGGAGATCCAGAGATAATCCAGACAGACTCAGGGTCCCAGCAACTCTCCAGTTGCCATTGACCTGTGCAGCCCTTGTGCCAGTCAGCAATTCCAGTCTCAAGGACAACTTTCAATAAATAGGTCTGAGGAAAAGGCCCACTAACCTATGCACACATCTTCCCAGTGAGAAATACCTGATAGAAGTCTGTTTTCTCTGCAATGACTTTCAATATCCCTGGGGCAATGGGAGGGACTGTCACCATCTGTAACTTGCCAAAAAATGGGTTGTTTCCAGAGTTTCTGTAGCGCTTCATCTTGTCTTCCATGACGAGGGCGAGGGACTGCGAGTGGTTTATCACTTCCAGCAGGGTGGCAATGGCGACATTCTGGAGGGAACAGTCCTTCACGCAGCAGCAAATGGTCATAAGGGATTTCAGCCAGGATGGAAAACTGCAGTCACTGGCTCCTGAAAGGGCGCCAGCCAAAGAACAGAAGCAAGCGTGTGAGAGCGGCTCCCTGTTCAGATGTCACAGCACCCACTCTGGTGACACGAGTCACCTGGACAGCAGTGTGCGCATCTGTAGGGCTCCGGGCTAAAGAGTTAAGTTGAAGCGGTGGGTGGTCCTCGCCCCCCTTGGGCTTGCAGGATACCCTGCGGACTCCTTCTCTTGAAGCCCTGGAAGCTGCTACTCATAGTAAACAGTTTGGCAAAATTTCTGCCTGCCCTGTGGTGAATTATGCACCTTTGTCTCTGCAAAGGCCATGAATATTGTGGAGATTGGCCAGGTGGGCCCCTCCCCTTCCATGCTAATTTAGGCTTTCCCCGCCCTTCCCCGGGGAAAGAGGCTATTTATTGGGGAGAGCCCCTTCAATAAACGAGTTTGGAGTTTCATGTCCATCATTCCGGACTCCCGGGCCTTCTTCGCTGCTCGTCACACATTTCTCAGGCCCGAGGGTGGACAGCTCCGCGAAAGATCACCGAACCACGGATCCCGGGGCCCCCATGCCGCCCGCCGCTTGGGTCTGGGTCCATTCGCCTGGTCAGCGGGACAGATCCCAGACCACCGCGGGCGGGACATCAGCCACCGAGCAGGACCCCGGGAATGAACACACAAGCGCCCGGAAAACGACACTCATCTGAAGCCGACCAAAGGGGTGAGACTTACTTGAAAAGAAGGTCTTCCTAGCTATAATCAGGTTAAGATGAGCCCCATCAGGGTGGATCTGTTATGGTTTGGACTTGAACTGTCCCGACAGGCTCATATGGACACCAGGTCCCCAGCTGGCCGAACACTGTGGCAAGTGTTGAAGCCTGGATGTTGGAGGCAGGTCAGTAGGATGTGGGGCTGTTAAGGCCTGACGCTGCCTCCAGCGTCTTTCTCCCTGCTTCCTGACATGTCCTGTACCCATCACTGTAGGTAGAGCTGTCCCGGTTGCTGCCCCTCCGGTTACAGACAATCTCCTGAAAGGCTCAGCTAAAATAATCTCTTTTCCCTTAGTTTGCTTCTGCCAGAAGCAACAGTAATAAAAAATTAACTAATATATCCCTAACCCACTGTGCCTGGTGTCCTCACTGGAGGAGTCTGTGTGAAGACAGGCTGGAGTGGGAGCTCGGAAGACAGAAGGGCCGTACCCAGTCTCCGACATGTGGAGTGTGGCTCTGCTGACATCTGGCTGCAGGGCTTCTAGTCTCTACAACTACAAGCAGTGAGTTTTGTTGCTTAAGCATTAAGCTTTGTGGCAGCAGTCCGAGCAGATGGACAGCTACGTTTCTAACAACACTGGGTACCTTTCATAAGTCCAACCCTCAGGTGGGTTGGGCTGTGCTGACTAAAGGTTTACCAACACAGACCCAGAATACCTACTTGCCAAGTAAAGTCACGGGAGTTGGAAGTGTACACAAAGTCAGCAAGCTAATCAGCACACAGACGCGGCTAGTTACAAAACAAGAATGGAAATGAACGTGGCTAGTACAAATCACTTAACCAAAGGGTCGGTGTACAATTCTGACCCAGGAGCTGGGTGATCTTCCCTAAACCAAAATGACCCAAAATCATGTGTCACAGTAAAAAAGGTTTGGGTTTTGGAACATTCAGACTGGGAGGCTTTACCTGTCCCCCTTCTTGGTGGACATGATTTTAGGTAGTTGGATATTAAGCCTCTATCATAGAACTCCAAACCGACCAATCATGCACTGGGAAGCCACCCTCTCACCTGGAGTCTGGAAGAGCATCTCATATAGCTGCACAGTCTCCTCCTCAGACAGGTAGACAGGGAAGGTGGCACAGTCCAGCAGCAGGTGGCAGGCGGCAGCGAAGGCCTCCCTGCGGTCCTCCTTAGAGCCTGTCAATTCAATGACTACCTGGTCAGCATCCCACTCTGTTTCTGTTCTTCTCTCTGGACCGCTAGGCACAGATGACAATGACTCTGAACTCTTTGTCTTAAAGGGAGACCCTCGAACCGTGAACAAGTCCGAAAGCATCTGTTTAAAGTGGGGTATGGTTATGGGCTTGGGGTCCCAAGAGCTCTTTCTGCCAGAGTGGTCAATGGCAGCAGTGTGTGTCTGGCTCTTGCTGCTCTTCACTGGGGGCTCTTCAGGCTTGCCTTCTTCCCCAGACACTATCAGAGACGCGGCAAAAATGTTCTTGCTAGCGAAGTTGGCGATGAGTTCCTGGATGCAAAGAAACGTCCTCTGCATGCTTCCATCTTTCTTCCAAATGTCATCTCTCTCGGCAGACACCCGAGGCACCCTTAGGTGCTCAGAGAGCTCCGGAGACGAAGCACTGAGCCCGATCCCACTGTCCTCAGATTTCAGTGGGGGAAAGGAAGCTTCTTCATCACCTGCAACCATGGCCTTGGTTTCCAAAAGGATGTCACTGTTTTCACCTTTTACTGGACTCTGTGAAAGATGAAGAAAAACCTGTATACCATAACCACACCTACGGCTCTCCATTGTGGCTAAATCATGATGACGGCAGTAATGACAGAAATTTTGTTTCCAGACCTGGAGTTGTTTCCCTAGACTCTTGCCTTCCTTGCCCATCACCCTACAGTAATGGCCAGCCTGGGAAGACATTTCTGGACCACCTGACGTTCTTTAACTGATCACTTGCTGGGTTACCTCTAGCAATGGTCAGCTGCAGGCTAAACACGTTCCAATGAAAACTAAGAAGTAACAGCCACTCTGCCACGTTTCTGAGCTCTCCTCAGAGCCCCCAATGTGCTGCTGATCTGCCTGTCTGTCTATGCGTTAACAACTCTTCTAAGAACTCTCACCCCTATAGAGCAATCTACCTCAGTGTTCCCCTTGAGCCCCAAATACGTAACTGTTCAGCAAAACCTCTCATAACTACAAAGGAACAATCATGCCTTCCAGCTGCAGCCCACTGACAAAACTGTGTCCTTCAGAGACAGTGGCACTACACATCATACGAGGATGCTGACTCTGCACCGCCCCAATCATGAAAACCAAGAGAAGTCTAAACATTCGATCATAGAAACTGGTGACAGTCCAGTCCACGCCACACGGAGGCATGCAGAAATTACAAGGCATGATTGCCACGACAGATGTGCAAGGGTGCTCCCAAGGTGCCGTCGGAAGGAAAAATGGATAAAGTGACCACACAGTCAGCTTCTGGTGAACTGTGCCCCAGGATCGGTGCCCAAGCCCTAGGTGAACTGTGCCCCAGGATAGGTGCCCAAGCCCTAGGCGAACTGTGCCCCAGGATAGGTGCCCAAGCCCTAGGCGAACTGTGCCCCAGGATAGGTGCCCAAGCCCTAGGCGAACTGTGCCCCAGGATAGGTGCCCAAGCTCTAGGTGAACTGTATGCCAGGATAGGTGCCCAAGCCCTAGGTGAACTGTGCCCCAGGATAGGTGCCCAAGCCCTAGGTGAACTGTGCCCCAGGATAGGTGCCCAAGCCCTAGGTGAACTGTGCCCCAGGATAGGTGCCCAAGCCCTAGGTGAACTGTGCCCCAGGATAGGTGCCCAAGCTCTAGGCAAACTGTGCCCCAGGATAGGTGCCCAAGTCTTAGCCTCCAGTGCCTGTGGTGAGACTGTATCTGAGGATTCAGCTGAGGAAGAAGATTTGGATGGGCCTAAATCCAAATAGGTTTGTACCTTTACAAATATGGGAGAATTTGGGAACAGACTGCACACACACAGAAAACCATGTGCATGTAAATGAAGAGATAGGTTGGGGATGGAGGTGGTACATTTTTGACAAGCCCAAAGTACCACAGATTGATTGCCAACAAGTCCAGTAGAAGCTTGCAAAGGAGTCTGGGGCAAGATTCTTTATTCACGCTGTACTAAGAAAAAACACCCTGAGTTCCAAACTAAGAGAAGTGATTTGTGTTATTTAAGCCACCCTGCCAACAGTATTCTTATTTGCATTTTAAGTAAGTCAAGTCATATGCATACAAACACACAACAAAAGGGCTGCCTGTAGTTATTAGCACTTTCTAGCCACTCATGGTGGGTATGTGGCACAGAACCCGGTGAAAAGGTCCGCTACACTAAGCCTTACAAGTGTCTTAAGCACAGTGGCTACACATCTTCTTGTCCATACTGCTATCCAAAACATGCCAATTACCTTCCACTCCCCAAAGGCCCGGTCCTGGGGCACATACCGAGTTCCCACTGGTGGGCTCCGTATCTAGGTAGGAGGGTGGCATCTGGACTTTGCTGAGCACCTTAAAACATGTCTTCAATGTGTGTGTGAGCTCAGGTAAGCTCAGGGCCTCCACCTCCTCAGCAAGAGGCTGTAGCAGGCAGCCAAGCACCTGTGGGAGGTACTGAGTCTGCACCTCTGAGTAGAGCTCCTGCAACATAGAAGCACCAGTTACTCACCATCGCTGACCACACCAGGAAAAGCAAGAAGCTCAAGAGAGCAGCAGCTTAGATGGTTCTGGATTTTAGAGTCTGAATCTCAATTTTAGAGTCTCAAACCAAGGATGTCATCCTCTTCTTCCAACTGGTTTTACCTTCTCTTGGATAAAATACTATAACTGCCACACATGCATCTATAGTAACTAGTAAATTTGTTTACTGTCACCTCTAAAACTGTAGCCCCAGCCCATCATCTGGTGTCGGTACTTTAGCTTAACCTACTACTGGGCCCAGAAATTAGAAGCCTCAGAGCGCAGCTCAGTGGCAAATGTGTGCTTAGGAGGCAGGAGGCTACACTGGTGACAAAACAGACCTAGAAATAGTATTACATGCATGTGCATGTGCACGTGTACCTGTACGTATGCTGTTAATCCTACATCTTTGGATGTGCACATGTGTGTGTGGAGTCACTTTTCCAAAGACGTAGGATTAACAAAACAGACTGACAATACTGAGGAGAACGTGGAGAGAGAACCAAGAGCAAGAGTGTACTGCCCAGCATAGCACCTACCAAGGGGATCACATCCAGGAGGAACACAAGGAGGGTGCAGAGTTCCGAGACAGTGGGGGGAGGGCTGATGGCATCTCTGACGGTGGTAGTCTGCTTCACTGGTCTACGTTAACCACAGGAGAGAAAATTAGTCTTCTCTCCCATAATCACTGCAAACACATTTTCTTTCTGTTTTTGGTTTTTTGTTTGTTTTTGAGACAGGATCTCTATAGATCAGCCCTGGCTAGCGTCAAAGGTGCTGGAATTATAGGTATGTGCCAGCATGACTGGCTCAATTTCAAACATCCAGTAATTATTCTGTTTTGAATGCAGTGAAAGACAGCCTTTATGGGTCTAACACCTTACTCAGTTTGGTGACAAACTGCCTAATGCAGAGAAGTATTAGTGTCTCTCTTGAATGTCTCTAAAACAAACAGCTTCTGACTTGATCTTCATGTATTCAGATGTGGATGTGAACTCATGATACAGGAGACATAGTGTTGTCACTATTTACGGCTCCAAGTCTCTGGTGCCAAACCAAAGACTTGTTTCCAAGGGAACAGGGACGAGTCAACACTGGAGAACATGGGCCACAGGCTGTTTTTTTGTGTTGTTGTTTGTTTGGTTGTTTATTGGTTTGTTTGTTTTTGAAACAAGGTCTTACTATGTATCTCTGGCTGACATGGAATCTAGTATGTAGATCAGGCTAGCCTTCAACTCACAGACATCTGGCTGCTCTACCTCCTGGGTGCTAGGGCTAAAGTCGTGCATCTCTATTCCCTGTTGCATGTTTTACTTTGTGAGACCCCCTTCAGGAGACACTGTGAGGCCCCAAGCCCTGAGTTCCTTGATTTCTTCTGGAGAAGTACAACTCCATTGACCATCTACTGTTAGTGCTGATCTCTGGAATCCAGTGTTTGCTTCTAAATAAGCAGGCATCAACAGTTAATGAGAATGTCCCGGAGCCCAGGCATTTGATCACTTGGCCCCCAGCTGGTGGCACTGTGTGGGGAGGCTTGGTGATGCAGCCCAGCTTGGGGGGGGGACAGGCACTGAAGATGCAGTCCATCTGGGGGAACACATCACTGAAGAAGGCTCTGAGAGTTTAATGCTCATTCAACTTCCAGTTCATTCTCTGTTTCATGCTTGTGGTTCCAGATGTGAGCTCTCAGCTTCCTGTCCTGCCAGCATGGCTGCTGCTCCCTGCCATACTTCCTGGCCATGACAGTTTTTCACCCTCTGGAACCATAAGCCAAAATAAACTCTCCTGTAACTTGCTTTTGGTCATGGTATTTTATCACAGCAGCAGAAAATAACCTAATTCTAGAGGACCTGTGTTTGAATCCCCAAGCTCATGTAAAACCCAGATGCAGTACTGTGCATATATAACCCCAGTGCTCCTTCAGGGCAGAGGGCTTTCTAAAGTCAGACATTAGTGAAGAACAAAGTGGCCCAGGATCCTGCCACACAGGCACAGCCTCCAGCCTATTAGAGTACTACACAGCTTCCTGCCAGCCTGTGTCCACTGGGCTCTGAAGCTTACCAGAGATCGCTTCTGGTGAGACCCTGCCCTCCGTGAAGCCACGGAACCGTCACCTGCTCCCCTCCTCACACTCACCTAAAGCACTCCTCGAAACACCGCGCCATGTAATCCCAAAGAAAGTCTGTGCTGAGCGAGGAGATCAGCAAGTTGACTGCTTTCACGATCTCAGAGGCATGTCTGTTGTCCTTGATGGTGCTGTAAAGGAGGGAAGCAACTCAACACAGGGATGGGGATCCGAGTTACAGAAGGTGGCGTCTGAAGAAGCCATTCCACCAGTTCTGCTCTCAGTCTCTGACAAACTCCGTTCAAGGTACAAATGCTACTGCTTCAATTACAGGAGAGTGTTTCTACAATGCTCTATTTTTAGAATAGTACCCCCTCAACCAAAGTCATGGTTTCTCTGTTGTAACTCTGGCTGTCCTGGAACTCACTCTGTAGACCAGGCTGGCCTCAAAATCACGGAGAGCCACCCGCCTCTGCCTCCCAAGTGCTGGGATTAAAGGTGTGCACCACCACCACCTGGCTAAATAATAGCTTTTAAAACATTTTTCATTCATTCTTTGACAATTTCATACACATTCAAGCGTGCATGCATAAACACACAAACACACACACAATGTACCATGATCAAACTTACCCCAATCCCTCTTGCCCCTAATATGTCCCTTCCCACCTTCAGGTACTCCCCCTAACCTTTTCTTTTCTGAAATAACCCACTGAGTCCAGTTATCCCTGACTGTAAGAGTGTGGGCAACCTGCAGCCACAACCCTGAAGACAATGACTCCCTGCTAATCCATATTCTTACTGATGATCCTCTTAGATGGAAGAGCTACTGTGAAAAGACTAGGAGACTCAACACTGGTGTCCCTCCCCTACCCTGACTGTAGGTTCAGCAGGGAGATTTGGCTACAATCTTTATGTATTTACCTACTGTGGTGCCAGACGTCAAACCCAGGGTCTTGGACATACAGACAAGTATTCTACCACTGAGCTATATTCCCAGACTAATGCTAATGTTTTAAATGCACATCTACAGCCCAGCAAAGCACTCTAGGGAATGCTCCAGAAATTTTTACACAGGTACACAAAGATACACGACCATTTGAATATATGGAAAAAGTGGAAACCTCCTGAAAGATAATGTCAATCAGTAAAAGGCTAGTTGTCCCATTAGGATTTATCACATGACAAGTCCCTGATGAGGGAGCTCAGGTGATCACATTCCACAGGAAAACAGTGGAGAGCTAGGTACAGTTGTACTTAAAGGACCACGCAACTTCCATCTATGGGATGGAAGGTGGGATTGATGTATGCAAGCATGCAGGAGAGATCTGGAATGTGGTAACCTTTCCTTTTTCCTTGAAGGGTGACAGGATTATGGAAGATAATATCTTTGTTGTTTACTGATAGCTTCAAATATGAGGCTATTCTATAAAAAACATCTATTACTTTCATATTAAAAGAAACAATAACAAAAGAAAAACCTCTCAATTTTTGAGAAGAAAAAAACCATCACAAGAGACTCTTCAGGACATTTACAACAAATAAACCAGAAAAATATGAGAATTAAATCATGTATACAAAATATCAATCAATCTAGGAAGAAAGCACGTGCTTAATGGTGAAGCGTAAAGAGATTGCTCTTTCTTCCTTCTTTTCTTTCTCTCTTTCTTCTCTATCGATCTATCTGAAGACAAGGTCTCAAGCAGCCCAGGCTGGCCTAAAACTCACTATGTAGCTAAGAATGACCTTGATCTAATGGTTCAATCTGTCTAATAGTTCCCAAAGATACTCACTCTAGTACCTCGACCTCAGTGTCTTGCCTTGGTCCTCCCAGGACTGGCATGTACCATTTCTGAACTTCTCCCTTCCATCTTCCAATTCCCCTTCTCCCTTTGGAATGACTTCCATGCTTGATCAGTAGCACCCCCATCAAAGGTGAGGGAGGAAACAGATTGAGCTTTCTTTACATTCCTAAGGAGGGAGCCACCAATGCGTGCTCTGAAATGAGGCCTCTCCACCCTCTCTAGAACTTCATGAGTCACAGTGAACAGAGGGGGCCACAGAGGAGGAAGATGTGTAAATGCAGAGGCTGTGCTCATACCTTATTAGCAGATTCCCACTCTGAGTGTAGCTAAGTTTAAGGTCAGAGCCAAGGACATCATGACAGTAAGAATAAAAGGCTCTGATGACTTCCAGAAATAAATTTTCAACCACTTGAGGTCCTGAAATCAATAGAAAACAATTAGAGAAGGAATAATAATATACTTTAATGTTGCTTGTGGTCTCTAACTGAGGCTGGCCTCAAACTGTCTACGTAGCCAAGGACTACGGTGAATTTCTGATTCTCCCGTCTCAGCCTCCTGAGTGCTGGAATTACAGGCTTTTGTAACAAAAGACTGGATGGAACCCACTGGTGCTTGCATGCTAGGCAGGCACTCCACCAACTGAGCTATATCCCGAACCTTAAGTATCAATTTTTCACCAATACTAAGACACACATAGAACACACGCAGTAACTCTATAGATAAAGAGATGTATAGCTATCTGTAAACAAGGGTACAACAACTCCAGCAGCAGAAACAAGTGTTAGGAAAACAGCCAACACTATGGCATAGCGATGTGTCAGACACTGTTACTTCTAGGCATGGACTGAATCCTTCCACAGCCACACGAGCATGGACTGTGCTGGACTGTGCTGCTGCCCAATTATACAAGGCGACAGGTCACAGAGGGCTAGAGTAGGCTGCCCCAGCCAGCTTCCACTGGGTGGAGGCAGTTGAATGCTACATGTCCAAACCTGTGAACTGCTTTGGCCAAACGTCACTTGGTAGAAACATCCACAGAGAAGAGCAACTTTCCTGCTCTCAGTGCTTTTCATCAAGAGCAAGAACACAAAACAATCCTTAAAAGCTCAGGAAGAGCCACAGAACTGCACGTACCTCAAAGCTGCTCCCTGGCCCACTGGGTTGTTTGTGCATAGGACAGGAGTTTCAAAGCCAGCATTAGATGAGCATATCCAGAGGGATCAAAGCATGGCCAGGAAAATGCTGCCCCTTTGCTGTGCAAGCGGCAAGAGCACATTCATCTTTTGTGGGCTTGCTGCTCAGTGTTGTGACCAAACCTGTTACCACACCAAGCAAATGCTCTACCACAGAGCTACACTGAGCCTCACATCCACTTAACTTTGAAGCTTTCCACAGAATTACAATCTGCCGCTGGGAGAACCATTTTCATGAGCTCTGTGTGTGTTTTTGCCAATGCCTCCTGTCACACGCAGTTTCGCAGCCCTCTTTTGTGGAGGAGACAGGACATGGCTGAAGCCCAGCTGCTAAAAGAATGAAGAGGACTGAGTGACAGCCCTGTGCTCCTGTCTGGATTCGTGGACTCCTCTCCGCTTATACATAGATCCCGCAGACAACTAAGCAGAAGAGCGAATTTAACAGCCATTTGATATGAAGGGACACACTCATCCTCTCGTACAAAGTATGACCCGCAGCCCAGGTAACAGCTTAGACACTTGGCTCACTACAGGATAGCTTTGCCGTGAAACACACATCTCCTAATGCTAAGTCCTACTGAATGCCTCCCTAAGTTACGCAGCAAGCTTCCAACATGCTATCCACTGAACTCACTTCTTAGGTTAAAGCATGACTTTCCAGATAAGCAGTTACTTCCAAGAGCAAAGAAATCTATTTTGAGCCACTGTTGATGGATGGAGGTGGGAGCAGAGGAAGAAAGGAGCTGAGCCCAGCACAAGAACTCTAGGGAAGCACTTAAAGAAGCTCTGAAGAAGAAAGGCTCACACTGTGGGCTTGGTAAAGCAGGAGGGGCCGCATGGCTCCGGGCATCTCAGGGTAGCTGTGCTCAGCACAAGCAGGTCAGCAGCACTTCCTGGAAAGGAGGCTCGGGCACTAGGAGGCCTCAGGCAAATGATTCACCTTCAGACTCTTTCTGTAAAGTGAGTACGATAAGAGGTCCCACCTCCATGTTGGAGGTGTAGACACATGATGTATGCAAGTCACCTGGAACAAAATAACCGCTGGAAACACTGCAGGTAGGGTCTGGCAGGATGGCTCGGTGGATGAAGACATCTGCCACCAAGCCTAACAACCTGAGTTTGATTCCCAGGACCCACACAGGAGAGAGAGGACTCCTGAGAGCTGTCCTCTGACCTCAACACACATACCACAGTACGCAGGAGGACACATGAGCGTGCACAAGCACACACAGAGTGCATAATACATGCAATAACTTTTAGCAATCTTCAGTGAGTATGGTGGTTATGCCTACAATCCCAGGACTTTGGAAGCAGAGGCAGGAGGTAACTGATCAAGGCCTCAAGTTCCAGGCCAGCCTGAAGGGTTCAAACAGATTGTCTCAAATAACTAAAAACAGAAACACATAAGCCAGCACCTGGGTGTCCCTTCCACCTTGACAAGGGACCACTGTCCTCTCCTGCTGCCCTGGAGCTCACACCATCCCTGCCACACAACAAGCCCTCCGCGCTGAACACTGAATTAACAACTGAACGGCTTCAGGCCCTAAGCAGAGACACATGCCCTAAAGAATGTCCCTGGCTCTCTGTTGGCAGGAGGTGCACACACCCTGGACTCTTAGACAGCACCCTTGAGTTTGCAATGCAGTAGAGGGATGGGGGAGGGGAGACTGTTTTGGGTCTCAGGTGACCAAACCTCCGATCCGATAGTGAAGAAGTAACAGATTTTTTTTTTACTGTGAGGAAAGGTTACTTTCCCTCAAAGGGTTCTCCAGGAGCCTCAATATATATATATATAATGCTCCTCTAAGAAGCAGAGACTAACCCAACCCTTTCATTTTATGGTGATTTGTTTTACAGAGAAGCTGGTTGCTCACAGTCACAAATCAAAAATACAGGAGTAAGGGGTCCCTTTGCCAGTCATAAGCCAAGGTTCCTTAGAGGTTATGACATCAGTGAAGAGGCTTAGACCATGGGAAGCACTTATGTCCACCGCAGGAACCTGAAAGCACTTCTTAACCAAAACGTTCAACCTACTGTGCAAAGAGGAAAACAGAACCATGAGCTTTCAAACATTATACTGACTGCATCTGTGTTTAAACCCCTGAGAACAGGTGACCACACCTGTCCAGAGCCAGTGGCTGCTCCCACATTACCTATCTCCGGCTTGTCCAGGAAACTGACGAGGATTCGGAAAGGCTTCAGATAGGCATGGTGGCGCTCCTCTACATCAGCGTCTAAGGACTTCTGATGCAGTATTTCTGCCAGGGCCTGTGCGTTCACAAAGTCACATGTTAGAATGCTGTGTGTGGTAGGATACAACATTACTGGTTGTCTTCATTGTCAAACACCCTGGGAGAGAATGAAGACCAGCCAGCCCATCATACATTTCACAAAGAAATGCTCTGAAGAACTATGACAAGGAGCTGTGGCTGAGGCTCAGTGGGTGGAGTGCCTGCCTAGCTTGCCTGAAGTCCTGGGTCAACCCTCAGCACCACATAAACCAGATACAATGGGACCCATCTGCGGTCTCAGCACTTATGAAGTAGATGCAGGAGGACTGGAAGTTCACCACCATCCTGGGCTATGTAGTTAAGTTTGAGGTCAATCTGGGATATGTGAGAGCCTAGCTTAAAAAACAAACAACCAAACCAAACCAACCAACCAAACAACAACAAAATCAGAAAGAAAGAAAAAAGAAAAAGACTGCAATGAAAAATGCTGGATGTGGTCAAATTTCCATTTTTCAGAAATGTCCTTACCTCGACTAAAAGATCCTTGGAGTATTTATCAAAAAAATATGAGGCTTGGTCTTCATAAGAATTGGAAATGTCAGATTCTGGCACAACGGTATTTCCTTTAATGTCTGAACCTATAGAAGAATAAACACCACAGGCTACAAACAGATCTTATGTTGAACAGGGATACTATGTTGTACAAAATCCTCATACTGAAGTATTTTGGTAAATATAGGTCCTTTAACAGAAAAGCAAGGTCAGACCTAGTCACTTTTCTGGAACCCAGAGGGGCACATGTACTTGACAAGTATCCTACAACTGAGCTACATATCTTCTGACAGTGACGTCCTGGCTAAGGACCAGGCAGGGAGAAGTCCATTGGGCAACAGTTTAGTTTGTAACAATCACTGAACCACACCCTGTCTTCTGCAGTATGTGTATAAGGATTAGAACAAAGATCATTTTTACACCACTGTTTATCTGTCCAGCACTACTTGGAATAAAGACAGACTGCCTACCTGACTCTCTGCATGCCCTCATTTTGGGCTCTGGATCAGTTAGTGGGATCTTTAGGGCAAGGAAGAACATCCTTGTGGTATAAGCAGAAACTTGAGGTTCCTAGGACACAGCTAAGGAAGACCTGGACCTTTCTCTATGCACGGAATGCCATCTTCTTTTGTTGTTGTTGTTGTTTTGTTTTTCAAGACAGAGTTTGCCCTGGCTGTCCTGGAACTCACTCTACAGACCAGGCTGGCCTCGAACTCACAGAGATCCGTCTGCCTCTGCCTCCCGAGTGCTGGGATTAAAGGCGTGTATCACCACCGCCTGGCTAGAATGCCATATTCTAACAAATGAGTGCCTCACAAAATCATCCTTTTCTTTAAAAGTCCTTAAAAGGGGGCTGGAGATACGCCTGATGGTTAAGAGCACACACTGCTCACCTCCCAGCACCCACGTTAGGAGGCTCACAACAGCCTCTAACTCCAGCTCCAGGGAACCTGGCAACCGCTGGCCTCTGTAGGGACTGCACCAATATGCACAAACACGCTGAACACATACACATAATTTTTTAAAAATCTAAAAATTCTTAACGAGAACTGGGAGGATAAGAAACCCTGGATTTTATCTCCAGTACTGCATACACTGGGTATGGATGGATACCTATAATCCCAGCACTTGGGAAGCGAAGCAGGAGGATCAGAAGTTCAAAGTCATCTTTAGCTCTACTGTAAATTCAAGGCCAGCTGGAGATACATGAAATCCTGTCTCAAAAGAAACAATGACAACAACAAAAAAAAACCTAGAGCCTGTAGTTACTCATCTTCAAATCCACAGTAAACTTTCTTACAATGACTTCTGCACATTTTACAACTAGAGAGAAGCAATAGCAGAAAAAGTGAAGCGGACGTCCTGACTTCAGTGTGATAAGATCCATACCCCGAAGGTTAGGAAAAGCCGTGGAGGGCTGGGGTATGTCTCAGTGGTGGAGAACTTGCCCTGGCATGCTTGCAGCCTTACTGTCCATCCCCAGCACTGGGAAAAACCAAAGAGAAGAGAAATGCTACAGAATTCTTTCACAATTGCCCTGCACACTTTTTTAAACATACCATAGAAATATGGTAACTTACACATAAAAATGCTTTTTTTTAGCCGTCTAATTTCCTGGGCTCTGCCCAGGGAAGCCTTCCAATAGCCAAGGGCTTACTCCCTATTCGTTTGCAAGCTGTCTACAAAAATGCTCTACACAGAAACGTAGTCAGGGGTTCTTGTGATCTTCCTGCGTCAAGTATTTCCCCAACTTCCTCTTGTCTCCACATGGATTTCCCCATGTTCCGGGGTTTTTCTGCACATGTAACCTTGTCCTGTAAAACTTTTCTACTGAACACACAGAACAGTCTCTGCCTTCTCCTGGTCTTCTTTTATTTTTTATACTGAAGATTGGACCCAGGCTCTGCACACGCCAGGGAAGTCCCTTACTACTAGGCTACACTCCCGTCCTATTCTAATTTGATTCTGAGATAGCTATGTATCTCAGCTTAGCCTCAAACTCATAACCCTCCTGCCTCAGCACTCCCAGTCCTGAGGTTAATACACGTGTTCCATCACATCTGGTTTTACAACAGGCTTCTCATTAAATACGATTTAGCTGCAGAGTTTTGGTACATCCAGCTCTTAAAGTGGAACTCAGCTGGAATTTCAAAACCCTACTTACTTCTCTATTTCAAGAGAAAAAAAAGTTGCAGATAATCATAGCTCCTGTAGGAAGCTGACCTCAACTGACCAGGGCTGTATTAGTCATTGCTGCTTTGCACAATTCATGATTCAGAAATATTACTAAGGGCCTCACTTATTTCACAAACCTAGTAACCAGGCGTAGAGTCGTCTATTGAGAGACATGTCCCTTCTCAGCAGGGTCTGGGTGGCAGCTGAAAGAATATGTACGATGTCGTGTCTGAGCAGGGGGATGGCTCTCTCTTCAGGATCCTATCAGAGGGGCAGAGAAAGCATTACTTCAAGGGAATTCTGAGTAGGCCTCTGACTTATGACATGTGGCTCTACTTCTTAACCATCCATCCCCAAAAGACAGCTGTCAAGAGGCTGGTTGTCCCCATGCAGCCTACAAAAGAAGTCAGCCAATGCCTGTTTGCAGTGTAGCTAGTTCCTCAGAACTGATACATTTTATTCTGGAGGGAGAGACTAAGATATAAGAAGCTAAGGGAACTTCAAGAAGGTTATCAAATTCACAGATTCCTTCCCAATATTATATAAGCAGTGTACTTGTAGGTGAGAAGAGACTCTTCTCCATGGAGGTTATGAGTCTCATGGGGGACCCAGGGGAGTCTGTGTCTCAGCAATGCTAGAGTAGGCCTTTTCATGGTAATAATGCACCCGTCTGAGTCCCCCACACTCCTGTTAGTAGCCCTAACCACGCCATTGCCTCGCCAAGCTGGATCTAGGTGGCAGCACTCTCTGGTCTGTCCCTGGTGCCCTATCTGGCATAAAGATGCATTCGTTCACTTCTTCCCAGGACAAGTCATACAATGCCCACAGATAGGCTGAGGTGAACAGGGACTGCTGAGTGGCTGAGCTCTCTCCATGACTGAATAGCAGTGGATAACTGCTCTTTGCCTTTGAAGTAACAGGGGAATGTCCAGAAGGACATACAAGACTCACCAGACAGGTATAAAATGGGAAGAAAAACAGAATGACTTCCAGGTTATTTCTTTGCACAAGGACATTGGTGTCTAGCAGTGATGCACACAGCGATTTCACCTGAAACAACAGATCATAGGTGCTTGCTCCAGAGACACTCAATACCCTCTGCCGGCTACTCTGTGCAGTCACAAAAACTAGGTAACTTTCACTGCCAGTCTTGACACAGCCTTTAGGCCACACAGGAGGTGGAGGCAGGTGGCTTCAAGCTCTAGGGACTGTGGGGCTACAAGATATGGAGAAAATACACAGCTGTAGACCTTACCAACTTCACCAGAGAGCTGGGGGAACTGACTACATGAGATCTTAAATTCTGGGATTCCCACACAGGATCATGCAAAACTAAAGGAAGACACAGAGTCTGGTGGATCCCAGGTCAAGGCAAGACCTACTGAGTGTTCCTTTTGAATACAGACAGGAGGGTACAGATGCACGGAGGCTGAAAGCCACAGACAGAGGCTTGCGTGAGGTTATGAGGCTATGAGAAGTTGTGCCAAGAGTCTGAGGAGAGAGCAGGTGAGCAATCAGCTGGGAGCAGAAGTCAAGGAAGTTCCTGAGTCGGACCGTGTGAGCCTATGAGCTCACTGTGTGAGGACAAGACAGGTGTGAGAAAGCCATGCTTTACAAAAGCAATCTCATAGCAACTGTTGAAGACCAGAAGAGTAGAAAGTGGGTGGAGGTAGCCAGTGGGAAACCACGTGTTGGCCCAAGAGGAGACTTAGGCAGGTGAAACAGGACCATAGAGGAGAGAACACAACAGTCCATACCTATGGGGCAGGAAAAGTTAAAACATATACCTGTAGGGGTCTCCTATGTCCCAATAACAACCCAAGGGGCTTTCAGTTCTATTACATAATCCTCAGAAAGACCCTGTGGGAGAGTTCTACCAACCCTCTGCAGACAGGAATTTCTGCTAGCTACAGATTTTGTAACTAAGCCACTAATTCAATTTGGAAACATTAAGTTCAAAGTGTGGGTTCATTACCAGGTGGTGGCAGACAGCATGACATCAAGCACAGGGTCACAGGTAGGGAAGGACAAAGGCCTGGGATGCTCCTATTACCAAATTCACGAGAAGGGTTGGAGCTGCCAGGGAAAGCAGATTACCTTGAAGGGCTGGGGAACCCTGATGTTTAGGTGTGAGGGGAATCAAAGGGGGATGCGGGCAGAAAGAACAGGGCCAAGAGTCACCAGGACACTGAAGCAGGGGGAGGAGGCAGTTTCAGCACGAACAATGAGACAGTGACGTGGGGGCATGAGAGAAAACAAGACTGGAGGCACAGCCATGGCTACTGAGGAACCATGCTGCCACCAAAGAGCCTCTTTGCTCAGTACAATGTTTAGACGAGAAGCCACCAGGGCAGGAGTGCTGGCTCGGTGGCTGAGGAGTGCTTGTTGTCTTCTACAGGATAGGACCTGAGTTTAGTTCCCAGTACCCATGTTAGCTCCCAGGAGACCAGCATCTTCTGGTCTCTGTAGGTCTCATTTACTCTCCATCTCTCTCTATCTCTGTTCCCCCCTCCTCTCTCTCATGCACACACATCACTACCCTTGACTACACAATGCCAGCCAGCACAGTTGCCCTCACTCTGCTTGGCAGCTCAGCATCGTACACACTTAGTCTTGGAACAACTCCACTCCCCTACTCCCTGATGTACCTCTGCAGTGGACAACATGCACGGTGTAAGTCATGCCCACATCTCTGTGTGAGCAAGGCACCTACCGTGAGCTGGTAGTCAGTACCCAGCATGTACTTCTGCTCCTTGCCTGGCAAGTCCCTGCTGATGTGGCTCACCACAAACAAGGAGGCAGGGAGGCGGATGGAAGGGCTCCTCAGGACACTCCCCCACAGGGCAGCGTAGAACACCTCCCGGCCCACCACTAGGGACAGTCTCAGGAGCAGGGCATCTGTTCTGTTGGAAAAAGATGAGAAGATTTCAGAGTTCCTCCTACCTTCTGCACTGTGTGAGCACCCCATCTTCCTATCACTCTAAACGCTGCTATCTCTACACTGCTATACTTCCCCCAACCAGCTGCCATGCTGAACCCAGACTTGCTCACATCAATATGTCACCCAGAAGTGAAGCTTCCTACCCAACATGCAATGTGTGATCAGTCACACCAATGTGGCACACAGACCATCTCTGGGGTCCTGGGGATGGAATTCAGGACCCCAGAATTGTTGGCCTTGGTAGCATCTTTACCCACTGAGCCATTGTCCTCTTTAGTACATTTTAAAGTAGATTTACTTTTATTTATGTCTATACGTATGTGTGTATGTATGCGCATATGTTTGCAGGTGCCTGTAAAGGCCAGGAGAAGACAGCTCCTGGAGCTGGAGTTACAGGAGGTTGTACCCTACTCAATATAGAAAGTGGGAACCAAACTCCAGGCCCATGAAAGCAGCAAGTGCTCTCAACTGCTGAGCCATCCCTCCAGCCCTACATGTTAATTTTGTACATGTGCATATGCATGAGTGTGCAGTATGTATGTATGCATATGTGTTTGCATGCATACACAATAGGCATGGCGAAGTCAGGGGACAGACTGGAAAAGTTGGTTCTCTCATTTCAAAATGCTCCTCTTTCCCAGCATGTGGACCCTGGGTATCAGACACAGGTCATCGGGCTTGGCAGCAGCCACCCTAACTGCCGGGTCATTTGCCAGACCTTCTTTATTTTGAGACAGAGTGCCCCTGTAGCCTAGCCTGCCTCCTGCCTTGGCCTCCTGAGTGCTGGGATAACAGGTGTCAGCCACCACACAGGGCACACCACTTATCTTCACTTAATCCTCACAGGATGCCAAATCAGCAGCTCGTGACATGCATCACCGGCAGCGGACCAGGCCTGTTTCCCCATGGATGCCAGAGCAGGGCTCTGCTCTGCAGTGTTGGCACTGAAAAACCACTGTGGGCTGGTGACAGGCCTGCCAGTGACCCAGCAGAGAACATTCACCTCATGACTGAGCTGACTCATCACCTGCAAGGGCCCCATTTTTTATATGCTTCCATCTGGAAAGAAGTCAGGAGGAAAGAAGACCAGGACCAGCTCAGTGTATGGGGCCTCTCACCTCAGTCCTTCTGTGTTTAAATCCTGGCTACGGGACCTGGGCCAGGACTGACATCAGTGTGAATCCATACTTATGCATGAGACAGAGCCAGGAGTCTACCCCATGGAGATGGTATAAAAGTGGAATGGGAATATCCACATAAAAACTCAGCACAGAGCAACAGAGTGGGTACACAGGCTACACTGCTGGATATTACCACTATCACACAGTTTCTTCATGGTCCCCAGTGCCAAGTGAGTATGACACAGTTGGCACTGCGAAGACAGTGCCAGATGAAGACCGCTCCACACCAAATACCTTTATCTTGCTTTTTTATTTCAAAAACAAATAAATAAAAGGAATATATACACTATATACACACACACACACTTTTTTTTTTTTAAAAACACATTCTGGGGCTGGAGAGACAGCTCAGCAGTTAAGAGCATGGGCTGCTCTTCTAGAGGTCTTGAGTTCAATTTCTGGTAACCACATGATGGCTTACAACCATCTGTAATATGATCTGATGCCCTCTTTTGGCATGCAGATGTACATGCAAACAGTGCGCTCATGTACAAACTAACAGATTCTGTTCTTAAAAATGAATCTGTGCAATATAATATAGAGTCACACAACTGGTCAAATGACAAGGAGTAAGTGACTGTAGCACGTTCTGCCCTACACAGAGCACCTATATCAATCGCCCTCCTCCCCTAAGGCTCAGTGGGGATAGGCTGTAAGAGCAGAGGCTGGGTAGTGTGGGACAGTGTCTTCTGTACATAAATGCCGTTTGATCTCAGAAGCTCACTCACCTTATTACTTGCACAAGTTAGGCACAGGATCGGATCTCTCAACAGTTCATCAAGAGAAAGGAGGGGCTCCCGAGGCCTCACTCTTCCCTGAGGGACTACTGATAGTTAATGACAGCTGGCAGTCACTTTCCTTAGTGGTATAGCCACTCCTAATTCGCCCCCGCTCCAGCAAATAACCTTCCACCCATGCTCTGCAAACATCCCTGTTCAAACTCAGTGGATCACACACATAGGACAATGAAGGCAGGAGGCACTTGTTGAGAAGAGGAAGGGTTTCAGTGGGAGAGAGGGGCTGAGGATGGATAGGAGGGCATGCGAAGGACCCAAATTCATTATATACATATAAGAAACTGCCAAGGAACAAAAAGTTAATAAAAATTTTAAATGACCTAACCCTAAACCTTATTGTCTCATAAAATATTTGTAGGAAATAATACATTGGATCTTAGAAAAAACAAGGATGAGGAGGTTTAAGTCAAGCCAAGGGTTTAGGGAAAGTACACAGAATGGTTTTGTGGATAAAGGTATTGATTGGTCTTCTATTAAAAGCTGAGCAAACAGAAAGCTTGGCTTTGCTCAGCTCTGAAAAACAAAACTTAGCAAGAGCCATAACACTGGGCAGAAGCACGTTTACAGCTGCATTACATGGTAAACTGGTCAGAGGAGCCAGTGTATGCCGGGGACACAGTCCTACTGGGCAGCCTCTGCGCTGGGCAGACACGCTCCTAAGTGAGGAAGAGACTCCTTACCAAAGGACTGCTTTAGGAATCCCTGCCTGGACCTAAAACCCACTGTGAACACTAGAATACACATGCACATGCTTTCTACATAAAGAAACGCATGGAGCTGGGGAGACAGCTCACCAGTTAAGAGCACTCACTGCTCTTTCAGTGGTCCTGAGTTCATATCCACCTTCCACACTGGGTGACTCAGAACAACTGTAACTCCAGCTCCTGGGGATGCAATGTCCTCTTCTGGCCTCCAAGAGCACCCACACACACATGGCATACTGAGACATGCACATATACATTTTAAGCCAGGCAGTGGTGGCACATGAGTAGGCAGAGGCATGCGGATCTGTGAGTTCGAGACCAGTCTATTCTCCAGAGTGAGTTTCTGGACAGCCAGGGCAACACAGAGAAATCCTGTCTTGAAAAACAAAAAAAAACCAAAACAAACCCAAACAAACAAAAAATGCAGCTGTATATCTTGTCTAATTTAAAAAAGAAAGGCCAGGCACACGCCTTTAATCCCAGTACCCGAGAGGCAGAGGCAGGCAGATCTCTGTGAGTTGGAGGCCAGCCTGGTCTACAAAGTGAGTTCCAGGACAGCCAGAGTTACAGAACAGAGTCTTTGCCTCAAAAAACCAAAACAAACAAAAAGAGATATCAAAAACAATCCCAACATAACTTCACTCTGGAGACCAAAGTAACTAGAGTGGAAAATCTAGGAAACTCTCTATCTTCTGAAAATTACTCAGATTATCTGAGGTTAGATTCTAAAATCAGTGTGCACAGTTTAGAATCCAGAATCCTAAACTTTTAATTCAAACAAATTGGCAGCAAGCATCACCACCACAACCCCCTAAACCCATGTGATCTCCATTCTTCCTCATTCTTCCTGGCTGCTGCTACCTTGTCCCTTCTACAGACAGAGGTCCAAGTGACAGTGTCTTTTACAGAATGGCAAGTGGGTGGCCTGCCCAGAGATGGTACCACAAGCCAAGTGTCTCACAATCCTGGTTCTGCCACTATTTGCTGAGATGCCACCAGACCACAGAGCTTGGTGTGACCCCGCAAAACTGAAGAAGCAATAGAAATAAATATGCATGAGTGTAACCAGCTATTCAAATCAGTGTTTCTCAACTAGGCACAGGAGTACCCCTGCAATCCCAGCTACTGAGGACACAGAGGCTGGCAAGAGAATAACAGGGATTTCAGACCAGTGGAGAAACAACAAAACCCAGTCTTCAAAGCCAGAACAGGCAAGTCAGGGTTTTTCAACCTAACAGTGCTGACTTGTGGCTGGTGCTTTGTTTCGGAAGCAGAGCCGAGGAGGCCTACAGCACTGTCAACTACACACTAGCAGCCAACCTACCACAACTTCCCCAGCCAGAAACAGTTCCAGGTCCTGCCAAGCTTTCTCTGCAGGTGAGAACAGTATCAGCCTGCAAATGAAGAGCCACCGATTGTGGTGTTGTTGAGACTATCTTCTAACTCCGGGTAATCCTCCTGCCTCTGACTTCTGAATTATGGGATTATGTGTGTGTACCCAAGAACCACTGATTTAAACAATTACTAGTAAGTGCTGTCTCCTTCTCTTTTTCTTTCTCCCCATGGATTTCTGAGACAGGGTCTCAGTATATACAGCCACAGTTGGCCTTGAACTGTTCTGTCTTCCTGGCCGGCCCTGCCCAGCGTCTCTGGTGCTAGGATCACCTGGCCTCTAGGGTTTCTTCCAGCCACCAAAGCATTCACCTTCCTCATCTCCTAGAAAGGAATTTGGTTAGTATTTTCTCCCTTCCAATCTTGTTTTCTTAGTATAGCAAAGCACATATGTGTAACTATGGGTACCTTAAAAGGACTCTGGGACAGGACTATGTAATAAGTAGGCTTCAAAGGGTTAGAAAGCCAGAATGATAACGTTGTGACACACTGATCAAGATTCTCATTTGTTCAAGTTCACTGAGAAGCACAAAGAGGAACAGTCTCCACCTACATGAAAGCAGTGAGTTACTTCATCCTCACAGCTGGGCCTTGCTCAGTCCTTTGCAATGTCTCCCAACATGGATGCCATGGCCCTGGCAGCCTTCTCTTCCTGTCTGTGCAAGACAATTATTGCCGGAGGTGTTTGCTATACTCCTAATGGTTTAGAGGTCTAGTTCTCAAACTGTCTCAGACTAAGATAGAGACAAAAGCAATCTTACACTGCCAAGCCACTCACTGTGCCTGGGCACACATTCAGAGCACATAAACCTCGATGACATCTACCATGAAAACCTTACCATCACTTCTGGGTGTGGCGGACACTGGCTTGGCTTCCAGTGACAGCTAAATCTACTCAGTGATTCAGGTAGCTACCCGACTCTTGGTTCCATGTCAAGAAATCACAAATGTTAGGGGAAAAAAACCACCAATATCTAACAACATTACCAACTGTTCAAACAAACTCTCATTTATCAAGTAAGAAAGCAAACAGAAACACTCCAGCTCTTGACATGTTTCTAGTGTGAGCAACACAGATTTGGAAGACCTTTGGGGAAACTAATGTGTTATCCGTTAGAGGACATAAAAACTCAAATATTCATAAGTAAACAGAGAGAGAGACAGAGAGTGCGCGAGCGTTAGCATTGTTACATACAGAACAAGAATGTACCAGAGCTCACAGGAAGTCTGGCAATGGCCTCCTGTTACCTGTGTGGTCACCAGTACTTAAGGCTTCACACCCCCAAGCCTCACTGTGTGCTAGCACCATGCTTGCTGTTAAGCCGGAGTGGCAACAAGACAGATTCTTTCTCCACAGATGTGACTGTAACGGTGAACTCTCCGCTGGGAAATCGATGACTGAGATAAGTGAAAGCCTCAAGTGATCCACATGCAAACCCCTGGTGAGGTTTGTCCAATTCCAGTATGGATGCCAATGAATTGCAGCCTGGGTCACTGTCGCTAGCCACAACACTGCAAGCTATTCTAGTGAAACACTACAAGTATGGCTGGGATTGACTCCTTGATTATAGATGGGACCAGGCACTGCCTGAATGTAGGCTAGGGTGATGTAGCTGAGGCCTGAGAACAAGGCATGCAAGAGGGGTCTAGTGCACAGTCGGCAGCCACCATAAGCATAGTCAGCAGTCACTACAGACAGGCCGTAACATGGGTCCTATCACCAGTGGATAATCACTTCAGCATCTCCCACAACAGTCAATGTGGACAGGCATTTTTTTTTTTTGTTTTGCTATTTGAGAGAGGGTTTCTCTGTGTGTAGCCCTGACTGTCCCAGAATGCACTCTGTAGAACAGGCTGGCCTCCAGCTCACAGAGATCTGCCTACCTTTGCTTCCCAAGTGCTGGAATTAAAGGTGGGTGCCACCACCACACAGCTAGGAGTTCTTTATAATTCTCAAAAAATAAAAAGAAACTAAAAGGGCTTTGAGCATATTCAATGGTCTACATAGTCACACACGTTCTCCAACGTCTAAGTTGCCACCCGAGCCTTGTGAGAAATTGAAGAGCTTTGAGCACTTCATCAGGTCCTGCTGAAAGCTCTGAAGAGATTCTATTCTGGTCCAATGTGGTGGCACATGCCTGTGATCCTAGCACTTAGGAGACAGAGACAGAGGAGGCAGAGAGGGACAGAGAGAGACAGAGAGAGGCAGAGAGAGGCAGAGAGACAGAGAGAGGCAGAGAGAGACAGAGAGAGAGACAGAGAGAGCACAGAGAGAAGCAGAGAGAGAGAGAGAGACAGAGAGAGACAGAGAGAGAGCAGAGAGAGACAGAGAGAGAGAGGCAGAGAGAGGCAGAGAGAGACAGAGAGAGGCAGAGAGACAGAGAGAGAGGCAGAGAGAGACAGAGAGAGGCAGAGAGAGGCAGAGAGAGGCAGAAAGAGACAGAGAGGAAGAGAGAGGCAGAGAGAGAGAGGCAGAGAGACAGAGAGAGACAGACAGAGAGAGACAGAGAGAGGAAGAGGCAGAGAGAGACAGAGAGGGCAGAGAGAGAGGCAGAGAGAGACAGAGAGAGACAGAGAGAGACAGAGAGAGGCAGAGAGAGACAGAGAGGCAGAGAGACAGAGAGAGGCAGAGAGAGAGAGAGGCAGAGAGAGACAGAGAGAGTCAGAGAGAGGCAGAGAGAGACAGAGAGAGGCAGAAAGAGACAGAGAGGAAGAGAGAGGCAGAGAGAGCAGTAGAGAGACAGAGAGAGGCAGAGAGAGGAAGAGGCAGAGAGAGACAGAGAGGCAGAGAGAGGCAGAGAGAGACAGAGAGAGACAGAGAGAGGCAGAGAGAGACAGAGAGGCAGAGAGACAGAGAGAGGCAGAGAGAGACAGAGTCAGAGAGAGAGCAGAGAGAGACAGAGAGAGTCAGAGAGAGACAGAGAGAAGCAGAGAGAGAGCAGAGAGAGGCAGAGAGAGACAGAGAGGCAGAGAGAGGCAGAGAGAGAGAGAGAGGCAGAGAGAGGCAGAGAGAGGAAGAGAGGCAGAGAGAGGAAGAGAGAGTAAGAGAGGCAGAGAGAGACAGAGAGACAGAGAGAGACAGAGAGTGACAGAGAGGCAGAGAGAGAGAGCAGAGAGAGACAGAGAGAGGCAGAGAGAGGCAGAGAGAGGCAGAGAGAGGCAGAGAGAGGCAGAGAGAGGCAGAGAGGTGCAGAGGCAGAGAGGCAGATTGTAATTAGTGTGACACCAGATGGGCTGCATAACGTAGCAAGACCCTGTGTCAAAAGAAAAAAAAAAACTAAAAGGAAGAGAAAAGGGGGATGTGAACCGGGCCTTTGCACCCTCCTGACATTGGTCCAAGTCCTGCCTGTGTAAGAACCTGGCTTTTTCTTGCTATTTAGAAGCTAAACGGGTGGTTTTGGAATCTGAACCATGTGAGTTTCATTCCCAGCTGTATTGTTCCCTCTTGGTGACAGGAGAACCCTGCTCATCTTTCCTCCCCGACCTGTGAATGAAGCTCCAGAGGATGCTTCTTCCACCAGAGCGGGTGTGCATGTGCACCTGTGTGTGACAGTGTGGACAACTCCCTAACAGAACAAGACAACAATCAGTGCCTGCACGATAGTCTTACTAACTAGGACTCTTCTCAAGGTCAGGTCTAATACCATCTCTAGTCTTTGACTTCCCCTCTGGTAAAGTGCCACAGTGAGATTCTTGGATGCATGGGGACTCTGTCCAGTGGTAACCACAGAGAAATGTGAACGGCCCGTTTCTGCTGTTCCTTCCAGCCCCGCCACTAGTCTTGGCACTTCTTTCTTAGAACAAAGTGGAAGATCGCAGACCCCGACAGGTAAAGCGGGCACCCCACGCACAATGTCCACTAACCTGTCATAGATCTCAGAGCCCTCCTCCAGGCCCGGCAGCAGGCCCACAAGGAAGGCCTGGAGACTAGGCAGGAGCAGCTTCTGCAGCGGGAGGAAGTACTTCTCATACAGGCCAAGTAGCACAGGCCGCACCGACATGGCAGCATAGGCCAGGAGGGGAAACAAGCCACAGCTTTGAAAGAGACAAGAAGGGTGGATGAGAGCAGTCAGACACCTTGTCACAGATCCCATAGGATCAGCTGACAGAGATGGGGTTGAGGTTTGGTTTGTTTACTTTTAGTTGCTGGGGATGAAACGCAAACAACGAAGCTATTTGCACATTCGGGTTCTCGACGTAACATTCATGGAGCCTACGTGCAGGTGTTTCTGAAGGTAACCTATTTCCTGGTGATGGCTTGATGACTAATCGCTTTGTGTTTTTCTCCCCTGTGCATATTTTGCTGTCATCTTCCTTTAAATTTTTTTTGAGGTAGGATTTCATGTAGCTAAGATGACCTTGGACGTCTGTTCTTCCTGCCTTCACCTCCCATGTGCTGGAATTACAAGTATGCACCACTACATCCGGCTTAGGCAATGCTGGGATCAAGCCCAGGGTTTTGTGCATCCTAGGCAAATACTCTACCAACTGAGTAGCAAGCCCAGCCCCTAGTCCGTCATTTTCCAATTGTGAACTGAAACATGGCTTGTCCCGGTCATGAGAGTACTAGAGCAGGAAGCAGCAGTACCTGTACAAGAACAAGTCCTTGGCCAGCCATTTGGTCCCCACAATCTTAAAGATGATCTCATAGGTTTCTAGGGCTTTCAGGTGCACACCACTGGGTAGGGCAGGATGTAAACACTGAGCTAGCCTCTTGCTGATGATGAGCCTTCGTGGTAGCAAGGAATACTTCAGGTTGCTCTGAAGAGCCTGTGAGACAGGGAAAAGCAAGTGAGAGGGTAGCTGTGCATTTAAAGAGAAAAGCAAATCCGTGGAGACCAGAACACAATTCAGGGCTATGAGAAAAACATACAAACAGAGGGGCTGTGTGCGGAGGCTCCAGGGAGAATCACCGGCCAGGCTCTCTGGGGCCCTGAGTGGCTGGACAGGCCCCTGCCAATGCGGGAAGGAGACAGCTTCTTGGTGACACTGTGGCATCTACAGACAGACACGGGCTGTGTGCGCCTCTGTCTCAGGAGGCAGCAGTCTCCACAGAGACGAAAAACACTGGGCTGTAACCAGCATAGATAACATCCTCTCCCTACGAGGAGCCTGCTGTGTGTGCACAGAAGCCTTAAATGTTCACTCGGGGAGAAGGGGTCTTATTCATCCCATCACTGTTTGGCTCAGCTACCCTGCCACGCAGTTTTGGGAGGGACTTATACTTGGGGAAGGGCAGTTTCTGGCATTCTACTAATAAGGGACTGTGCTGAGAAAATCTGAATTCCATAGGAAAATACACTGCAACCCCAAGGAGATGTGAGGGAACAGTATCCCAAGCAAGCAGGACACAGAGCCTAGTGTTAGATTCATGCTAACAGCTCAATTAGACACTGAGAGATATGTGTAAAGTTTATTTTCCACAGTTTACATACTGACATCAGGGCTGTTCAATTAAAAAAAACATGGCGGCAGCCCCAATTGAGGGTGCACTGGGGTTTTCAAGTGAAACAGCAGTCACTAGGGGGATCTTTGAATTGGTCAGGACCTTATATCTGGCAGGGAAGTGAGGGGCGTGCTCGGGAGAGTGAAGTGAGAGAGAGACATGCTGAAAGCTCTAATTGGCCAGCAGCTGGCCTAGGGCCTTCCAAGAACTACCGGGGACTCCTGAAGAGCCAAGGCCAGGGTCTACCCATCACAAGGGGGGTTCCCTGGTGATCCTCTCACTAGGACATGGGTTCTTTTGGAACCTGGCGTACCGAAGCTTCCATAGCTTCTTGAGCTGGGGATATAGCACAGTGCTAGAGTATTTGCTTAGTGTGTTCTAGGTCCTGGGTTCCAAACCTAGTACTGAAAACAAGAAAGAAAACTTACTCTTCCTGGTATCAAGTAAGCAGAGGTGGAGCACCATGGGTGGGAGTTCCCAGTGACTCTCTTAGAATACTGTCTTAACACTGTCCTGCATCAACCCACACGCCCAAGTTATTTGTACACACATATCTGTACCGAGAGCATACAGGTTAAACTCCAGGTTTCCTGAGAGCCACTCAAAGGTCTCCAGAGCATGACTGTAGTCTGCTTAGCCTACTCCATTTCCACTTTTTTCCCCTTCTTTCCTTCCTTCCTTCTCTCTCTGCACATGTATGTGGAGGCCAAAGGTCAATGTTGGGTGTTTTTCTCAGTCATTCTCTACCTTTTTAAAAGAAACTATTTATTTAGCATGTGGGAATGCACGGGCTATGCAGCGTGTGGAGGTCACAGGGTAACTTGGAGGAGCTGGTTCTCTCCTTCCAAATGTATGTTCAGGGATCAAGCTCATGCTGTCCGGCTTGCATGAGAAGTGCCTTTATCCTTCGAGCCCTCCCTCCACCGGCCATCCACCTTATTTCCTCAGACAGGGTCTCCCACTGAACCTGGAGCTTGCTAACTCACGGGGTGGCTGGCCAGCAAGTCCCTTGGATAGCCCATGCCCACCTCCCCAGCACTAGGATCACACCTGTGCACTGCTGCCCCCGCTTTTTTCATGGGTCCTGGGAGACTGATCCCAAGGCTTCTGCCTGAATTACAAGCCTTTTACCAATGAGCCACCTCCTCAGCCTGTTACCCTACTTCTTAATACCCCAGCTCTAAACTTTGTCATGACACAGAGCAATCCTTGTCTTCTGCCTACACTTTGCAGAGCCTTCCCTGAACACTCTCATAGCCACCTTGTTTTCTCTTCCCGATGTGGGACTCAGCTCAGTTCCCCTCAGGGAAGCAGACAGGGTACTCCTGCAAGCAACTCTGGGGCAAGGACTATCTTATCTACCCCTGAAGTCTTGAGGATTACCAGCAGTGCCTGATACCAAGCAGGTGGCCTGGAACCCTTGCTGTACCAGTCGTATTCCAGCCCTAGGTCAGGATGGCTGGCCTTGGGTCATGTGCCCTAGGGACCATGATAGCTTTCTGGTTATCAACAAAGATATAACTTCCACCTCTAAAATACACTTGGGTTTGGTGAGAGGTAAAGGAAAGAGAAAGAATATTTTTCATCAGAGGGCTGTGGTCTACAAGAACCCTCAAATTTAATACAACTGTGGAGGGAACCAGCCTTTCCCACAAATGGGTTCACGGAAACTCTGCGCAGGAGGGAGTATGAGTGCAGGAAAAATGAGGAATGACAAATGAACAAGGTAGTTCGTTCTTTTATGGGACTCAAGGAAATGACACGCACAATCGCGCTTTAAAATGACACGTGGAACACGCTTTAGAAGTAAAACGCAGGAGCGTCTTTAATAGGGGAATTAACAGTATACATATTAAGAAAAGAGAGGGGCAAGAGGGAGACTGACAATGCAATGCGCCTTGTCAGTGGAAAAACCACACCAAGAAAAGAAGGAGGGAGAGCCGGACAATATACATTACCACGGAAAGGGTCACACTAGAAGGAGAGAAAATCCCTCTGGCCAGAGGTTTAAAAAGCCAAATAGTTTTTTGGTATGTAGATGTTGCTCAGGCCCTCAGAGGAACTGGTTTCATATGTAGATGCAGTCACGCCCAGGGGGGAGGAGCCGGGTGTCCTTCCTCCCGCAGACTTACAAACTTTGAGGTTATCTTGTTTGCTAAGAAAGAACATCTGACTTAATACTGTTAGCTGAATAGTATCTCCGTCTGCCTCAAACAGAGCAGAGTGCCATGTAGGCAAAGAAGGTTTTTACTTTACAGTTTTTAGCTGTTTGGTGCGTATTTATTTTTTCTCTATCTGGGTTCCCTTTGCTTCTATCTGTTACTATCAATATGAATAGGTAGCTTTACACATGCCAGGACTTAGAAGCCTGCAAGATATTTTACAATGACAATTACTTTTGAGTAAAAAATGGCCGCTTCTCCTTCTCAGCTAACACCAGCCAGCTAAGGTATCACTAGGCCATGCAGACATAATGAAGGGCTTTTGTCACCATTACAGCAAAGGGGAGAAAGGGCTGGTAAGCCGAAATTCCCAGCCAGGGAGTCTGGAACCTTGTCGACAGACTTCATCACGTTGCCAGGGTATTGGGGCTCACAGCATACAACCACAGCTTTAAGAAAAATTATATAAACTAGAGAAGATCAAGAAGTATCTTAAAGGGCTGGGGGCAGTTTGCCTAGCATGCACAAAACCCTGGGTTCAATTCCCAGCACTACATAAACCAGTCATGGTGACACATATCTGTAATCCCAACAATCAGGGGACAGGAGGATCAAATGGTCAAGATAATCCTTGGCTACACAGAGAGTTTAAGGCCAGTTTAAGGCCAGCCTATGATATATGAGAGCCTATCTCAAGGGGAAAAAGTGTATTAATGCACTGTTTATGAAGGGTCTAATAGTCTAAAATGGAGAAGTCTAGCAAAATACACTACGTGTTTATGTAAAAGTAAAAAAGAATTGAAGAGGCCACTTAAATCTCAAGCTGTAAGAAGATGGGAACCATTAACAGATGAAGCAGACAGGAAACTGATGTGGGCACTAAATAGGAAGCAGCACATTTTATATGGGAAGGCTTCACACACACAGAGCAGGAAGACTCAAGTGGCCATCACTCTGTTGGCAGTATACTGATGACTGTTCCTAAAGACAAGCACTCAGATGTCCTCAGTGGCTAGTGGCGGACTGAGGATGGCAATGAGCTTACTCCCTGGTGGAGGAGTTGTCTTCACTGTTAGCAGTTGTCTCTGACAACATAGTCTCTCTGTGTTCAGTGTATTCTAAGGACTGCTGCTGCCTGTGGTTTCACTGGGGGCACACTACACGAATGCAGGATGCAGTGGAATATTTGAACTTATTCCCAAATACTGTAAAGCTACATGAACAGTGCAGTAAAATGAACTTTAAAACATCTGCTATGTCTGTCAGCAAGAGATGCTAGAAGAAGGTCACTTCCTTACCTGTTAGAATCAGTTTTCTGGGTGTGGACAGATGGGCTGCACTCTCCTGAATGCAGAAAGAATGCTAGTTTGGGGAACCAGTAACTGTCTGCTCAATACTCTTAAGCAATTGAAGTTCAAATTTACCTTGCCCTCTGTGATTTCAATGTTAAAGGCATTTGATTGTTTAGTGCTAATGAAAGGCATTTCTGTGGTTCCTCCTGCAGGTTTCAACAAGAAGACATGGGAACACTTATGTCTCTCAGCCTTGACCTTTGCCTAATGGCATCAAGGTTAGCCAGCAGGGCATAGGGGGATTTGGACTTCAGGGTTCTGTTCATTAATGAAAAGGGGGTCTTTGTATCTGTGGGCAGTGCCTTTCCTCAATAAAGGACCTGAAGACCATGAAGTCGGGGTTCAGTCCCTCATAGATAGATGGTCCCTCTGCCTAGGCGGTGTAGTCTTTACATCTTGGAGAATTGTCTTTTGTTCTTATTGAACCTGCTCAAGAATAACTACATCTATAGTAGGCAACTGCAATCCAGGAGCATGTGCACACACACCAGGGTCCCATCATTCCACCCTCTGATCTCAGGATGGCCGTGTACTCACACCAATACAGTCAATGTACTTATGGGAGTCCTTTCTGGTATAGGCTTCAAAAGCCAACCTGAAGATCTTCAGGTGCTTCCTCCTGCCTTTAGGGTCACAATCCATGGTTGGGAGGAAGCTACTCCCAGCACAGGCCCCTGAAAACCACCAGCTGAGAGAGGAATAAACTATATTGAGGAGCCACTAAGACTTGGCACCTGTTTGCAGTCACCCTTCCTTATCTTGGCTGAAGTACTTCTTCTCATAGATCCCCCTTATCCACAAGGATCTAAGACCTCTGTGGAAGCCTAAGACCACACAATAGTACTAAGCCTTGTGTGTGCCGTGTTTCCCTGCACATGCAGCATCATTAGATAGCAATCACTTTACAAATCAGGCTCTGTAAAAAGCTGACAACTGTAATAGCAGCCTGCAAAAATTACAAAGACATATAGGACTCTGCTCACATTTCTTATGATGAGGTTATAGAGGCCTGTGTGGTGAATGAAATAAAGGACATGACACAGGAATGGTGAGGCAGTGTGAGGGTCACTCCCACACGGCACTGTAACATGCCCAAAGCCAACATGCTGGCTGGACAAAGGACAGTCCTGAGTACACTTAACATCACTGAACTATATACCTGAAAATGGTGAGGGTGGGCTCAGGCTGTATATGCCTGTAGTCTCAGCTACTTTGTGAGCTGAGGGAGGACTGCTTGAACCCAAAAGTCTGGGGCTTTGAAGACTGCTGACACAGCACAGCAAGACATTGTCTCAAAAGGATCAGAATGTTAACTTTCATATCAGTAACAATAATTTTAAAATGGAAAGATTCTGGGCTTCAGCCTCTTGCCAGGTGAGATTTTAGAATCAGGGTCTGGCTGTTCAGGGCTGGTCTCAAACTCACAGCAGTCCTCCAGCCTCAAAACCTGAGGCTTTGAAAACAGCCTGGGTGACACAGCCAACACTGTCTCAGGAAAGGAAAAGTTAGAACAGCAACTTCTACACCGTGCCTACAGTACAATTAAAAGGAAAAGACTCTGTCACAGCAACAGAGGAGTCGGGGGCTATTAGCCATCTTCACTCCTAACAGTTACTTCTGACACGTGAGATTATAAGCATGTGCCACCCTCTGCCAGTAACACACCTCAGCCTCAGCGCCTATCAACACATGTTGTCTGACATCATGACCTATCAAACCTGGCTGAAAAAAAAAACAGTGAGGCCATGAAGAATTTGAGTATTAAAAAGGAAGCCCCAGCCCCAGGTTAAGTCTCAGGCCATCTTCCTATTTCCCATGGATGAGGCAATCTCTTCCACACATCCAGTCTTGGTGACGTGTGCCCCACAGGCTAACCAGGGTCATATGTGAAGAGCTAGCCTCTTTTCCTAGCCCTTACACCAATATTCTTAAGTCCTCACAGCATACCTGGCATCCTAACCCGGGTTAGGCTTAGGGTTGGGGTTGGGGTTGGGGTTGGCCCTTCGCTCTGCCACTCTTTCCTGCCCTACAGTTTCATCTCTTCCTCCTCCTCCATCCTCCTCTTCCTCCTCTCTTCTTCATCTTCCTTCTCCTTTCTTCTTTTTTCCTCCTCCTCCTTCTCCCTCTTGTCCTTTTTCCTTTCTTTTGTTCTTTTTTTTCCCCCAAGACAGGGTTTCTCTGTGTACCCCTGGCTGACCACAGAACTCTCTCTGTAGACCACCCTGGCCTCAAACTCAGAGATCCTCCTGCCTCTGCCACCTCCACCCAGATGGAGCAGGCTTCTTGAGTGAGGAAGGCGTAGCCAATATTCTCAGAGCAGGTCACAATTTTTGTTTTGTTTTCAGGAACCTGGAAACCCAGATTGGCTGGCCAGTAAGCCTAACATACACAATTCATGAGAAACAGTTTACAAATATAGAATAAATTCAGAAAAGCAGATGAGCTGGGAAGGGAAAATAGTCATGTTTTCAAATGATTTTTAGTGAGCTCTATGGAAAGGAAAAACTATGATTAAACAGGAAATTAAGCTTCCTTATTTATTACCTACCAGGAAATATATAATTTGAAAGGGTTTCTGGAATTACAATTAGGATGTAATTACAATGTTCTTGACCTCATTACATCCACAGCACAAGGTAACAGGGGCCACAGATGTGATGTTGCTAAGTGGTACAGGGCTTGCTTAGTAAGCAGAAGGCCTGGGTTGGATCCTTGTCCCAAAAATAAATAAATAATAAAACAAGAATAAAATGTAAGTTAGAAAAAAAAGGGGGGGGTGTTTGAATTATAACCTAGCTTCATGAATCGAAGCCAAGAAAGTCTGGCCTGTGTTCCACCCTAGGACATCTGAGCACCTCACTTTGGTTCCTTCCAACATGACAGTCAGATAGCAATGATCTTCCCCAGGAAGCCTGGACCATGAGCTCAGAGGGTACATTTTAAAAGGGGTAAGATGGAAATACTTTAAGTATGTTTAAATTCAACAGCATGGGAAGAGGGAGAAAGAAGTTAGGTTTGATTTTTAAAATGCTTTAGTTGGCTTGTAAATATCTCCCCCTAAAGTTCCCAGAACGGGGGCTGGGAGACGGCACAGTGTTTGCTGAACAAGCATGATGACCTGAGACCAGATCTTAAGCCCTGACACCAAAGCTGAATGAGGTCACATGTACAGTGTAGCCTCACCCTGGGGTGTGTGGGGAGGTGCAGCGACATGAGGGTCACTTGGGCTTGCTGGCCATCAGCTTAGATCCAGGTTTAGTGTGAGATTGAACTCAATACCTCCCCTCTGATCTCTGTGTGGATGCACAGGTGCATGCACTCCCATACACGTGTAAATACTACAAACATAACACACACATAGTTCTCAGAAGGCACAGTCCAAATTGCCCTAGGAAAACACAATGCACACTGCAGAGGGGCTACATGTTGTCTATAAAAAAGTAAGCAAGGCAATTTAACACATGCCTCTCATCAACCAAGGAGGTACAACAGCCATGCAGTAAAACAGGGCATGCCTTCCTGATGGAAGTCTGTCATCTTTAGGGGATGCCCATTTTCCATAGCAACAACAAAACAGTAAGATCTCACAGTGAGGCAGACCAGCCAGGTGTATCCAGCTTCAGGATCCAGTCACATCTTTGCCAAAGGACTCCAGCAGTGCCCTTTAGACAGAATGGGACGGGAACAGATATTGAGTAGTAACAAACTGGCTTGGACTTCCCACATTAAGGCAAACCAGGGACATGTGTCATGCCTCACTTGAGATGGCAGTGACATGGGTGGTCTGGCAGAGTGGAGAAATGCATTCATTAGCCTCCAGTGAGAATGGCTGGTGACAAGGGTGGTCTGGGCAGAGTGGTGACTGCAAGAGACAAGCTGGAGAAATGCATTCATTAGCCTCCAGTGAGAACCCCTGCTGAGAGTTGGAACCCCACAGGTAGGCAATGCTGTTAACTTCGATGTTGGGCCATTGCTGTTAACTGCGAGAGTGACACTGGTTCAACTTCTGTGTAAACAAGGAGCTTCCTTTTCAAAAGGTCACTGGCTGAAAGAACCATGCAGTATTCAGTCAGCTGAACTCTAACCCAGAAATGCCAGGACAAGTCAGCTCTCAATGCAGCTTCCCACCTTCTGCTATCCTCCCTTGGTAAAGTGCAGAGAGGAACCTGTATGGATGGGTCCAACCGTTCACCTCACACAGAGAGACACATCAGAAAGCTAAGGTTTTCTTTTTAGAAACTCTTAAGCAGAGTGTGGCGGTGCCCACCTTTAATCCCCAACACTTGGGAGGCGGAAATGGTCAGATCCCTGAGCTCCAGGCCAGCCTGGTCTACTGAGAGAGTTCTAGAATAGACAGGGCTACACAGAGAAAACCTGCCTCAAAAACCAAAACAAAATAAAAAATAAAAAAATCTTAAGTTAGTTGAGGTGGCTCAAGGCAGAAGCAGGATTGCCATGAGTTCAAGGTCAGTCTGGACTTCAGAGTGGGATTTGTTCTATTTGTTACAGGCTAGTGCTTTCTCAGCAGCTGTTGGAGTGGTTGGGAATTTGGATTAGGAGAGTCTCAAAGGTCCAGGCAGGAAGGTGAAAGGACCTGGCTGTTGCAGGCCAGGCCAAGGGGCCAAGCACAGCCAGTGGACAGATGCAGAGCAACACTTATCATTCACCAGAGTAGGCTCTGCCAAAGAGGAAATGCTCCCACAAAGAGCCAGGAAGCCACAGTAAGGACAAAGTCTGTACCAACCAGGCTGGGTCTGAGTTAGGGCTTTTCTTCTCATTGGCTGCCAGGCTGTTTTCTCACACAGAAAACGTGCTGCCACTCCCTGGCTGGATGTAGGTTCAGCACTGAAAGGGGCTGAGAGGCACGGCAGACCATCCATCCTATTTCACAGTACCTTAACACATGTGCAGACAGGCACACATATAGGGACATACAACCTACACATGCATGTACACACACACAGGTACCCTCTCTGTATACACACACTCCACACAGGTATACCAGAACACAATACACACAGCATACAATACCCACAGTGACTTCACACACATCACACATGTACACACCCTGTGGGGAGCCCCCTGACCTTGAGCTCAAATCCTGCTGTGCTTCGGCCAAATGCCTCTATCTCATTTGGAACAGCTGTTAAGCAAGGCTAAGTCATAAAAAAGACAAGCCTAGAGACAGCTGGTTTCAGGGAAGTCAAAGATTACTTAAAGGGACCTTCCTTCTTAGTCTCACAAGGCAGGATGACTGTTTTGTGGCTAATTAACCTTGATTGATTGATTGTAACCATGTGACTGTACCTATGCCTTCTACCTTGTGATCATTTACCTCGTGCTTGTATGCACACCTGGTTTGCCCCTTGTGATCATTGCCTTGGAAACTGCATGCCTACCTCTGATGGGGAAGGGTATAAGAAACTGAGAATAAACCATTTGGGCAGTTCGGCCCCTGTGAACTCAAGATAGATACAGTGTGTGCGTGTTTGTCCTGGTTTTCGACCGATTGAGAGATGCCTTACATTAACAGTACTCTTCAGTCTCCTCCCCACCCATGGGGACATGACCATTAAGCTTAACACTTATCAGCAGAATTCTTCCTTCCCCGGCATACCAGGTGCCACCATGTCTCAAGGACAGCTAGTCCAAGGGCACGGATTGACACCCCCCCTATCCCACACGCATGCAAACTCCCAACCAATTAGTCTAACAGAGAGAGCGAGCTCTGAGCCAATCAGAGCTGCACAAGCCCCCATCCCCATATCCCTTTCCCCTGAACCCCATAAAAGTGCCTCGGGAGAAGGAATCAGGGCCCCCGTCATACTTGACTTGTGCGGGACCCGACGCACGCCGGTTAACAATAAAGCCTCGTGCATTTTGCAGCGGTTCGACTGACTCGTGGTGAAAGGATTTAAGAAATATGAAGCATAGGAATGCAGTCACATATAAGGGGAAATGCCTCCTATTGAGAAATGCCTTCCCAAGTACTGCCATTAACAGTACTCTTCAGTCTCCTCCCCACCCACAGGGAAATGACCATTAAGCTTATCAGCAGGATTCGTCCTTCCCCAGCATACCAGGAGCCACCGTCTCAAGGACGGCTAGTTCAAGGGCACAGGTTGACCACGCCCCCCGGGATCCCGCGCGCGAAACTCCCAACCAATGAGTTTAACAGAGAGCTCTGAGCCAATCAAAGCTGCATGAGTCCCCATCCCCAGACCCCTTTCCCCTGAACCCCATAAAAGGGCTGGGGGGGAAGGGATCGGGGCCCGACATGCTCATCTCCTGCGTGGGATAGTCGGGACCCAGACGCGCGCCGGTTACAAATAAATGCCTCATGTATGTTGCAGCGGTTCGTGTCTCGTGGTTCCTTAGAAACCCGCCCGGCTTGCCCTAACAGTGGTTCCTTGGAAGTCCGCCTGGCTAGCCCTAACACTAATATCAGGAGTTTCCACTACCATCGCCTATCTGTTGAGACAAGGTCTTGCACTGAACTTGTAACTCAGATTGAGCAGACTGGCAGGCCCATGAGCTCCAGGGATGCTGTCTCCGCCTGCTTAGCCCTGGGAATACAGACATGTACCATCTTATATGGGTTGTATAGGGAGCTCAACTTGGGTCCTCAGACTTAGGCACGTTATAGCCAGAGCCATCTTCCCCAGCCCCTCTGCTAAGATCCTCTGTGCATTAATCTTTATTCTCCTTGCCCCCTACAAAGGACTGGGATAGCTGGTGCTCTGCAGGGCTTTCCCCCATTTCTAGACTCGGCTTCTGTTCTTTTCAATAGCATCTCATATTTTGGCCCCCAGTCCGCCACCAGGGGATATGGGTCTCACTAAATACAGTGACACTGCTGTTGGGAAAAGTTCACACAGGTGGAAACCTTGAGGGAACAGCAGGTGCTCACAGAAGCAAGCACTCCATCTGGGGTCTAAGAGCTCACAGACTCAGAAGTGACAGCGATGGCATGCAGAAGTTAGGCCTCCGAGTTCCTCAAGAAAGGAAGAAAAAGGGAAGGAAGATGGGGAAAGCCACACCCTTCACAACTGCGTAAAGCTTGCAGATGTGGAAGGTTTACATTGGGTTCAAAACTTCCCAGAGCACTGGGAAGTACTTAGGAATGGATAACCACATGCTCCATGCTGGAGAGCAATAGGAATCGTGCTTCCTGCACGCATCTGGAGATGCCATTTTTCTTTTTAAACATACAGTCGTCTACATACAAATGACAAGTGTAACTGACCCATGACAAAGCTTATGTGGAAGCCATCTGCTAAGGCCTGATCTGGGAGAGAAGAATTAACATCCTGAGAACACAGTCATTACAAATCCTAAATATGCTTTAGTCCCCAAAGCACTATGGGTAGAACTCAGTGTTCTGCAGGTCTCACAGGAGAGTGGAGTTGGCACTGCAGTGGGACTGCGCGTTGGCCCTCCACCCACTCCGGAGCCTCACCCCAGGCAGGCCCTCCTCAGCTGGAGCTGACCCGCTTCAGAATGGCAGCTGAGAACATGGGCCGGCCCATGAGTGCTCTGCTCCTGTTAGCACACAAGATTCTTGAGTGGGAGCCAACTCAGGAACCTGAGGTCCCGAGTTCAATCCCTGCGACCTCTCCTCCACACGTGTGTCATAACATGACTGTTCCCCCACACATATGTGAGTAAATGTAGAAGATTCTGGAGTGCATGCCAGCTCAGTGATGGGTTCTGCAGCCAGTGACCACAGGGGTAAGAATATCAAGGAATGTAATTCAGAGTCCCACACTGGGGAGTGAAGGTCACAGCTCTCCATGGACACATGGCTGTCCTGATCTCACCAGCTTTGACTGGTTTGATCCTATTCGTTCTTCCTTCTCTATGCTGTTTGCATTCCTATTCTGAACAAGCCATCTGAAGAAAAGCTCTTGGTAACTGGGTGGAAAGAAGCTGTTACCAGTCTGATGAAGAAGGTGGCATCAGGCAGGCTCGGCTTGCTCCAGCTCTGTTCTCTCTGAAACTTGCCCCGGGAACTCAGGACAAGCAGGCACTGTGGCTGGCATACAGGGCACTGGAAGAATTTGACACAGGTTCTCTGATAAGCCTCTGCAGTGACTCAGGGGAAGCCCTGGTCCATTTATCCAGCCCACCAGACTGGCAGCCAGCTGGCACCCAGTGAAGACAAAGGGTCTTCAAGGGTTTTTGTGCACTTCTTGTGCACAAGTGTCTTCAAGTACACCAAGTGTTCTGCACCTTTTTATTTTCCAGAGTCACAGAAGACTTATTTATTTTATCTGTGGGTTTGAACCTAGAACTTCTGATATTTTAAGCAAGGGCTCTGCCACTTAAGTTACACTCCCAGCAAAATTCAGCCCTTCACTGTTTTGGCAGCACTGTGGGGTGGAACCCAGCCTGCTGTATACTAGGCAAACTGAGCACTACCCTCAGCCCTATTCTGCATCTTTTAAGGACACAAAACACTTTTACTGTCAAGTGTCAAATATGTCTGCTGGGTCCCACAGAGGACCCTGGCTCCAGTCTAGATGAGGCTAAGAGACGACTTGGTTGGTTTGGCTATATGAACACAGACTATCCAAATCATGTAATTTTAAATAATGAAAGCATAATGTAACCCACAAAACCAAAAGTCCAGGGCAATGTTTCCCTTGGGGGAACATTCAGGAATACCTGAAGACATTGCTGACTCTTTCTATCTGGGAGCTGAGACAGGGAAGAGGCCATATTGGCATGTGGCAGACAACAGGGCAAGGTGGTAACAAACACCCTAAGGTGCGGAGGACAGTGCCTGTCTCCACTCCAGACACCCACGGTGCTGCGGGTGAGGCGCTCCATGCAGAGAAGCAGGGTTCTGTCTCTGACTTATGCAAAGGATGTCAAGACACCCTCAAAAGACACAAGTTTCTGTAGTGACCATCACAAGGGTGAGATGACTTTTTAACCTATCTTTTCCTGTCAAGGCCTAGGATGTCTGCCCCAGACTCATGCATTAAATTCTTAGATAAATACAAAGAGCAGCACAACAAAAATAGCCCACTCTCAATGGAACAAAAATAACCAAACAGTGTTTGTTGCTTTTGTATATTTGCAGCAGAGGAAATCTCTTTCAGAAGCTGGCCTACAGCCTTCCTGCCATGGTCCCAGGGGTCAAAGAAGTCACAGGGCCACAGCTAAAGTAATCTGTGCCACAGATTACTTTACAGAACACCATGCATGGGGCTGCCTCACACACACTGCCACGTGACCTCTGCACATAACAGGGATCTTTTTAACAACAAAGAGGACTGTGTGGAGGCAGGGAGGAGTTTTGAATGAATAAAGCACCTAGGAGGGCGGGGAGATGGGAGGAGAGTGGTGTGAGCCTAGAAGGAGTGGATGGAGGAAGCTCTCTGCCTAAGCCTCCGGGCACTGGATTCCCTGAGAGTTGTCTCGGCTCGTTATTAATATATAGCAGGTGTTTTAATAAATAATACTTTAACATTCCATACTCTTAACTGCTGAGCTATTTCTCTAGCCCAGCGCTTCACATATTGATCAGATAATGAAACGACACACAGTAACTAAGGAACACACTCATTTTTTTTTTTTTTTTGAGACAGGGTTTCTCTGTTGTAACTCTGGCTGTCCTGGAACTTGCTCTGTAGACCAGGCTGGCCTCAAACTCACAGAAATCTGCCTGCCTCTGCCTCCTGAGTGCTGGGATTAAAGGCGTATGCCACCACTGCCCTGCACAGAGGGAAGATGCAGGGGTGACACAGTGAGAAACACCGGAGGCCCTTCCATTAGAATCACTGCGTGGTGGGGACCTGCCTAATTAGATTACCTGCCCACGTTTCCACAGTAAAGGCTTGTTGGGCCATCTGCTCTGCCAGGGACATTTTCAGTGTGCCTTTATGATGTGAGTGGAAGGAACTTATGCCAGCATAAGCTGTTGGGGCTGGGGTGATGCCCAGTGGCTAAGAGCCTGTTCTACTTTTGCAGTGGAACTGAGTTCTTTCTGTTCCTAGCATCCATGTTGGGCCACTCATTACTGCTGGTAACTTTGGCTCCAAGGGATCTGACACCTCTCTGCAGGCGCATGCACATGCATGCACATGTGCTAGCGCACAGATTCACACACACACACATGTAGGACTGAGAGGGCTATGTAGAAACAAACTATCAATTTGTTTTTCTGTCGCTTCACTTTATTGTGAACATTCTTCTATCAGACTACAGGTCTACCTCATCTGAAGTCCACAAAAGCCATTATACTGTCACATCATGATTTACTTCAAGGCCTTCCCTGGTTGATAGTTGCTACTTCCAATTTTTTGTTACCATTTACAACAACGAAGGCTCTTACAACTACCTTTGTGTTTCACATTCATGGAATTAAAACAAATTTACAATGACCCATGTTAGCATTCTAATTTTCTACCATGTAGGAAATGGTAGTCATAATGAACGTCTACTCCACCCCCTCTGAACAGTGGCTCAAGTGTAGGACACTCAGTGTGTCCGAGGCGAGGGAGGACTGCAGCTCCCACACATGGCAGCATGTAGAACGGCGTATCTCCCTGGAAAACCTCTAAAGAAATTAAACATTGTCATCAGAGAGGTGACTCATCAGTTAAGGGCACTGTCTCAGTGGTTTAAGAGCACTAGCTGCTCTTCCAGAGGACCTGGGGTCAACTCCCAGCACCTACATGGCAGCTCGTAACTGTCTGTAACTCCAATTCCAGGGGGTCCAATGTTTTCATATAGACACACAAATTCATCATTTAAAAACACTAAAATATATATCTCTGGAAGGAACTCAACTGTCCATTGCCAGGAAATGGATCCACAAACTATGTATATTCATGGATCCTACTCAGTAGTACAAAGTAATAAACTGCCAACATCTACGACTTGGCTGACCTTTAGAATAGCTTTCATGAGTGAAAAAGGCCAGGACAGGAGAAACAGAGGATGTATCCATTTATACACAGTTGAGTTTAGTTTACTTTTCAGACAGTCTTAGGTAGCCAGACTAACCTTAAAGTCACTATGTAGCTGGAGGCTGGCCTTGAACTGGAGCCTCCTGCTGCTACTGGCCAGCTGCTGGGATCACAGGTCTTCACCACTGCACCAGGCTCTGCTTACATAAACTATTAAAATGCAAACTCATCTACAGTGACAGAAAGGAGTGTGACAGTTGTCTGGCAATGTGGAGGGCTATGGCCTATGAAGCAGCAAGAGGGGACTTCTAAAAGTGACAGACACACATGCTGTTGTGGGCTCCACAGGGTTGTATGTCAAAACTCATCAAATCGCACTGAGTATGTGTAGGCTGGTGTTGTGGCTCAGTGGTAGAGTCTTTGTGAGGACCTGGGGCTGTATAACTGTGATTACTGTGTGTCAATAAAGCTTGGCTGGGGATGTGGGGGGGTCACTGAAAAAGGACTAACAGGAATGCCTGTATTAGACTCCAATACCAGCTTGAAGGTTGTGGTCATGCCCAAACAATTGTCTGCATTGAAAAGCAGCCAAGTTTAACTTCCGCCCCTTTTGATTAGTCTGCTATGGGTGCCTTTACAAACTATTGTATACCATGTGTTTTAAACAACACAAATTTACCTCTCACAGTACCAGAGGCCATGATCAAGGGACAGCTGACTGAGGCCTCTTCCTGGCTTGCAGATAACTGGCTGTGTCTTTAAGTGGGGTGCTTTGAGGCAGTAAGAGGAGGAGGGTGCCTTTCTTCCTCTTCCAAGGCTACAATCCTATCAGGTAAGGGCCCACCCTATGACCTCATTTAATTTTAATTGCCTGCTACTGACATTTTCTCCAGAGAGTCACTTTGGGGGTTGAGTCTTCAATATCCTACTGTCCTTGTGGGGAGAGTTCAAGCTTCACTTCCTGGGCAGGGCAATGTAATCTGCCACCAGCTCTTTCCTGGACAATTCTGCTGGGAGACATGCTGCTGTCATTTGGTTACTAGTCACTGAAGAGTTAACTGTCTGTGTGAACCTGTCCAACTTCCATCTCTCCAGAAGACCGAAAAGGATGAACTACAAACAAATTCTTTCATTCATACACAAAATAATTTGGCTATCCTGGTTACAATCATTGGAAAGTGTAACAGACTCTTTTCTGCAGACTCTGCAGGCTCCACTCAAAAACTACCTCAAACATGTCATGTTTGAGCTGCTCATCCTGGGCAGTTGAGTCAGCAATGTTCTCAGATAGTATCAAAAAGGACCCAGTAATCTGAACCCTGGGTACTGGGCACAACACACCAGAACTCAGCAGCTGCTGCCACTCTGTAGAACCAGAGGTTTGAGCTGATCACTATCAGTGGAGAATATCAGAAGGTTGCTAGCAAGTAGCTAAAACTACAGCCCCAAACAGAGGTGTAAAATGATAACAATGGAGAACTAACTAGGGGTAAAGAGACAGTCCCAGTATCCTATGGCTGGGAGCCCCCTTCCTCAGGGCCCAGGCAGCAGGAGTGAGGAGCACTGGGTTAGCTAGCAGGGCTGGGAAGAGATACTGAAGACTTTGAGGACACACACACACACACCCCACGTTGGTAGCGTGAGGACCAGCACCCCCTAGTGGTGGCAGCACTGACCTCTCTTCTCCTCTTCCAGGTAAAATCTCGCTTTCCCAGAAGACTCTTGAGTCCTCGCGAGATATGATGAGCCAATCCAATATTCAGGTTCTGATCAATCAGAGAGATCCCCTAGACACTGCCTGTTTCCTTTAAAAGGCCCACACACCTGTATTTCCTGTATCCGATCGTAGCCATTTTGTAAAGTGGTTGGCCCCTGCATGCAGGTTTGCTCTGCAGAATAAAAGTGCTCTTGCTTTTTGCATACGTGGTCTCAGAGGTTTTTGCGGTGTGATTCTCCAACCCAACAGGAGGACACCCCACAGTGTCATCCCTCCACAAAGGAGTGGGTCCAGAGTTCTGAAGCTCTGCAGGCTGCTTATAGAGAGCAGCGGTGCCTGTTCTAGGTTACCAAAGTCACTGCCAGACCAGGAAGTCTGCATGTCACCATCACTACACCACTACCACTACACAGGCAAAGGTCTCCGCAAGGTTCCTGGGCAGTGAAAGTTTATAGAAATAACACTGTGGCCTCCATTGGGTGGGTGAGAATAAACCATCCAGGCACCACTGAGAAAGATTTTTGACCCGTGATGTGGACAGATATCTGGACTTCACTGTCAGATCTGCTAATTGCTGTGTGAAGTCCTAATACCACTTGTGAGGACAGACCCTTTCAAAGATAGTTAGGATACAGCAGTGGTTCTCAACCTTCCTAATGCTGCGGTCCTTTAATACAGTTCTTCATGCTGTGGTAAGCCCCATTCATTTATTTGTTGTTGCTACTTCGTAACTGTAATTTTGATACTGTTACGAATCATAATGTAAATAGCTGATATGCAGATGGTCTTAGGTGATCCCTGTGAAAGGGTTGTTTGACCCCTAAAGGGGCTGGGACTCACAGGTTGAGAAGTGCTAGGATAGAATGTGGTGCTTGGGGTGTGCCTCTTCCAGGGAGTCTCACCCATGTCCTTATGAGGCAGGGAAAATAAAAATGGAAGCACGGGAAGGAAAAGGAGCCTCTACTTTAGAGTCTGGTTGAAGTCTTGAGCCAGTTTAGAGAATTTTGATATAACTAAGTTCACCTACCGAGGAACAGTATTCTTCCATGGAGATATTTCCTACAGAAAATGGTAAAAAGGCATGGTATACACAATTCTTTTCGACTGTGACTTGCAACTTTCTGAGAATCTCACGAACAAAATTATGAACCCTGCTTACAGCCCAACCATGTCTTAACTCCTGTGCCACTATAGTAAGGATTCCTTGAATTCCTGTGAACTCTGGCTTATCAGCTCACAGTGCTGTCCAACACGCTCCAGGAGTCCCTCATCTACTTCCTAAAAAGGAAAAATAAGAAGAACAACTACTTAGAAGCCTGTGGAACATCTAACTTCAAAAATCACTAAACCACACACACAGCTGTCACCAACTCTCTCTTGGGAAAACTCACCAACTCCTGGGTACGAACAGTCCTTTTCCTCAGTGCCACTCTCTCCCCTAGTACCCAGCTTAAGTCTGGGCTAAAACTCCTTTCTTAATAAACTCTCTTCTGCCCTGAAGCCAAGAATCCTGGCTTTGCCTGAGTAGAGGTCTTGGCAGAAGGACCTCAGGCTGCTGCTGGAGTCTTCAGCTTCTACTGCCTGTGAAGCTTAAAGAAGGGACAATCAGGACACAGACACACCCAGGGGACAAAGCCTGTGAGAGGGCTGCCCTCTCTTGCTTGCTTTGCTTCTCCCTAATTCTGCTAAAGAGAATACCCACCTAGAGCCAGGCAAGGTAGTGCACACCTTCAATCTCAGCTCCCAGGAGGCTGAGCAGGGAAGGCTGCAAGATCAAGGCCAGTCTGGGCTACAGAGCAAAACCCTGTCTGAAGACTACAATAAAAATGTCCCACCTCACTGATTAAGTGTTAACTCCAAAGGATTTTTCTTTAGATTCAGATACTCCAGAAAATCTGATAGCCTCTGTCAGACTCCTCCATAGGAGGAGTCAAATCCCCGGCCAGGAGTTGCCTTCCTGATCTACTCCTTACACCTTTCCCTCCCTGTAAAAACCCCTTTGCCCCCTCAACCAAAGGGCTTCATCAGAGGAGCTCTCCTTTCTCCTACCACTTTCTCTGTGACTTGGACTCAGAACTACACCACAGATGGCCCCCCTGCCTGCTCACTCACTGTGTCTGGGCCTCTGCTCAATGTCATGCTAACAGAGTGCCATCTCTGTCTAAAAACAGTCACTGCTCCCCTTACCCACCAAGTCCCATCTGTAACTCTCCTTCCTAGTGTTCAGAACTCAACATCACGTATGTGGCTGTCCCGCCAATAAAGCCTCATATTCCATGTGAAGAGGGGTTCTGTGTTCCTGCCACAGCCCAGCACCCAGATACTCAGTCTACCATGGCATCTGATATCCTTTCATGAATCTGCTATAAAAAAATACTACACGCTGTGGCTGAAATTGTTCTGCAACAGAAAGTAGTGGAAGCAGCGCCCGCTCATCTAACACGTCAGGTGTCAGTACATTGGCTCTTCCTGAGAGTTTTGAGAAAAATTCCGTCCCGGCTTCCCAGCCGTTCTGACAGTCTGCTGTGTCTGTGGTGGACCCTGGATGGCAGATGCATTGTCTTGAGCCCTGTCTTCATCACAGACATTGGTATCCCTCCATGTATGCCTATGTCTGTGTCTAAGTACCCCCTCCCTTTCCTTTTGTACAGTACTGGGGGCTGAGCCTGGGGTCTCACATCAGTGGGCAAGTGTCCCACCATTACACCACAGCCCTCCAGCCCTCTAATTTATCAGGTCAACGTCTCACTAAATCGTCCAGCCTTGCACTGTACTCTCTCTGTGGCCCAGGCAACCCTTAAACCTGCCATCCTCCTGCCTCAGCCTCCTGAGTAGTTAGGATCAGAGGCCTGTGCCACCAAGCCTGCTCAAATGTCCCCTTTCTGTGATGACACTCACCTTTAATCCCACGCTTGGAGGCAGAGGCAGGTGGACCTCTATGAATTGAGGGCAGCCTGGTCTATATAGCAAGTTCTAGGCCAGCCAGGATACATAGTGAGATCCTGTCTCAACAAAACAAGAGAACATTTCTGTTTATCATAAGGATATCCACCACAGTGGGTTCCAGGCACACACTAAAAACTTAATTTCAGCTTGATCATCTCTGTAAAGAGTCTATTTGCAAATACAGTCATATTCTGAGGAAACAGAAGTGAGCACTGTGATATGTACAATTCAACACATGGCAGTCACTATCACCTGACTCGAGCAGAGTTAGTTAGCGGTTACTGGTAATGCAATTGCACTGGGTAATGGATGGGGCTTGATGGCAGTGAGAAGGCACAACCTATATAGAAACTGCAGAGACACTGACAGGTAATGGTAAGAAAGCCCTCACACATGGTAGCTCTGGGAGACACACCAGGTACAGGGCTGAGCCCTCCTCCACCCGCTGAACCCGCAGGTGCTTGGTCAGAGCTAGGTGTGAGTTATTTTATGAATATCTTTTTATTTTACTCAATTTTGTTTTGTACTACAGTACCGGGGATCGAACTTACAGCCTCACACATTAGGTAAGAGCTCCACCATAGAGTGTACCTTAAACTCTCTATTTACTTTTTATTCTGAGGCAGGGTCTCATTAACATGCCCACACACACTCCTTTCTCAGTCTCCCAATAGTTAGAAGGGACAGGTCAGCACCACCAGGCCTGGAGCATGTTGAGAATACTATACAATACGGCACAGTGAACCCTTAGCATGCAGTGAGTTAGTTCACAGTGAATGCCAGCCGTCACAGGCAGGCTGAGAATAGGTCTTCACTGTCACCTTTGTCCCATGGAAGTATTGCAAACTCTTCAGCAGAGGACAAGAAATGCAGCCAAATGGCTGGGGCTGGAACTAGGTTGCCTCACATGCATGAAGCCCTAGGTTCAACCATGGCCACATACACTGATACCGCCACTGGGTAGGGTGAGGAAGTTAGGCAGAAAAATTAAGGTCAAGGCCAGCGGAGATAAATGAGACCCTGTTTTTAGAGGGAAAAGACCATATAGCCCAACTGACAGAGGGGGATTCCTTGAGTAAAATCTGTGGCAAAAGTGGCCTTTTAAAACCTTTATCTAGTGCAATACCACAAACAGGAGTCATATCAGTGAATATATCTTCCTGGAAGGCCAGGTGTTAGGCACTGCACTCAGTCCTTCTCCCTTACTGGAAGGGATGACTCAGTTTGCACCACTGTTGAGGACTGTGTAGATGGAAACAAGACACATCCTGTAAGGGGATGGAACCTGCCAGCTCCATTCAACCCTGGATTGCAAACCTGGGCCAGATGTATTTATAGCTGAGTCTTTTCACACCTCTAGGGACTCGATCACAGAATTTGCTCATTCTTACAAGGGCATTCTGTTCCCCACATCATTAGGATAAGCAACAAAAGTAAAGTTAGCTATAGGATGTACTCAGCAATCAAGCTCTTTAAAACATCCAAGACACTGTCCGTCCAGCACCCACAACAGCCCTGGACACCAGGAATATAGCAGAAAGACAGAGCCCCACTGTTCCTCAGCTGTGCCCGCGGTAACAGATTGGCTCCCCAGGCTCCAGTTCTCTCATCTGAAAGAGATAACAGTGTCACTGCTCTCCTGCAGTAGAGTCAGTTAATATTACACATTTCTGCTGGACAGCTCTGTGATGTCAACTGTCAACTTGACAAGATACAGATCTCTGTTCATATCTGTGTGAGAGTTTCTAGAGTAGGAGAACTGAGGTGGGAAGACCAACCCTAATCATAGGTGGCTCCATTTCCTTGGCTGAGTTCCTAGACTGAATAAGGAGAAAGCAAACTGAGTGCCACTGTTCATCTCTGTCTGCTTCCAAAATGCAGGTGCAATGTGACCAACCACTCAAGCTACAGACACTCTCCCACTCTTTCTTTCTCTCTGTTTCCCTGAGGGGACAGCAAGATGGCTCAATGACTAAAGGTGCTTATAACGAAATTGATGACCTGAATTTCATCCTCAGTACTCACATGGTGAAAGGAGAAAACTGACTCCTTCAATTTGTCTTGACCTCTATATAGCCACCGTGGCACACATGCAGCCCCATGCATGCATATGCACACACAAGGACACACACACGTTTTAGAGCCACAATGAAGTTATTACTTCACATACAGTAGGAGGGCTAATATCAAAATCCTAGAAAGTCAGTTTCAGTAAGAATTAGGAGAAGCTAGGGAGCCATGAAAAGTGATACAACTGTCAGGAAAATATTCTGGCAATCTTTGAGTGAGTTACCTATAGTTCCATGTGACCCAGTAGCTTCATCTCTAAGAATATCTGCTAGGGACTACGGCTGGTTGTATGTGTAGCTCAGTGGTAGAGTACCTACCGAGCCCATTAGTCCTTGGGGTCCAACCACGCATCTTAAGAAATCGCAGCCGAGGGCCAGCAAGATGACCCAGTAGGAACGGTGCTTTCCATCAAGCTTGATGACTGAGTTCAACACACAGACTCACATGGTAGAAGGAACTAATTGATTCCCGTGAGTTGTCCACACACACACACACACACACACACACACACACACACACACACACAGTGGCATGGGCTCACTCACACAGAGGCGAACAAAACAACTAAATGTAAAAAAGAAAACGAAATGAATACATAATAAGTATGACATCACTATTCATAGCAGCTGAAATATCTGACACAAAATGCAAAAATGCAACCCATCTGTACAAGAGGCTAACATTCAGCCTTTTAAAGAGAAGGGAAGATCCGATCCATGTGGTCACATGGGTGAGCCTCACAGATATTATGCTATGTGGAACAAGTCAGACACACGCTGCGTAATTTGACTCACGTGGAAGGACCCTAGAGAGATAGCAGAACAATGCCTGCTGTTGGAGAGACTGCTCAATGGCACAGCTTCCTTCTTGGAATGAGACAGTATGATGGCTGCACAAAACTGTAAATGTTCTAAAAACCACTCACTGCATACTTTCAAGTGAATAACATGTATTTTACCTCAATTAAGAAAAACAGCCAGGTGCAGTGATATTCACCTGTAATCCCAGCACTCAGGAAGGGCAGGTAGGAGGATCTGGAGTTCAAGGCCAACCTAAGTTACATGGTAAGTTCAAAGCCAGCCTGGGCTACTTGAGACCCTGTCTCAAAAAAATGACAAAAGGGGCTGGAGAGAGAACTCATTCAGAGGGCGTGATGCTCTTGCAGAGTCTGATTCCCAGCACCCACAGCCTATGGCTCACATCTACCTGTAACTCCAGCTACAGTGAGGATCTGAAACCTCTAGCCTCTGCAGGCACCATCCTTCATGTGCACACAGCCCTCATCACACGCATGAATACATGCATACACATACATACACACACACACACACACACACACACACACTTTAAAATTTTAAAGAAAATCAATCTTTTTTTAAAAGGCAGTAATAATGAACACTATTGCTTGTTTTGAGAGAAAAAGCACGGTGTTCTTTTCTGTCTTTTCTTTTGTTTGTTGCTGTGAGCCACAAGTAGCTCAGGCTAGCTTTAAACTCATCCTGTACTTGAGGCTGCCTTCAGCTTCTGGTCCTCCACTTCCCTGTGCTGGGGGCCCAATGAGTACTCTCAGACACCAGGTAAGTCAGGTAGTGAGTAGTAAAGTGTCCAGCAGGACTTAAATGTGTCCAGTCTTCTGCTGCGCCTCTTCCCCTCCTGAATAACATGCTTCTGAGAAGCTAAGTGTTACCTTCCTTCTTTCCACCTGTCCAATCAACCTCAGGCTCCTGTATCTTATCTGACCTCAGGAGTATAAATTTGTCTATCCTACAGAGCACCTGCATGTGACATTTCCATGTAAACGTGCCTTGCAGGAGGCCAGTAGTTTCCTGGCCAATGAGATGGGACAACCCTCTATTTCAACAAGTCTGACAGCCATCTGCCAAGCTAAGCTGCTCTCCCCACTCCCACTCTATGCTGGGACCTGAGCCCAGGGCCATAGGCATGCCAGGCGAGCACTATGAGAGCTGCTTTCTGGCCCCAGCATAAGGGTGTCAAGGTGGGTGTATGGGGAGGGGGACACAACGCTGTCCAGGCAGTGTATGAGCCCAACCTGTTCATTCTTCATACCCTCTACTTCTGTTCCTGGGAAAGAGAAAGGGAGGCATTCTCTCTCCTCAGTGGGGTTTGTTGGAGTTTCCTGACCTGTGGAATAGAGATGCGGATCCTCCAATCCCACCTGCCACTCATGCTCCAAACCCAGGTACTGGTCAGAAAGCCTGAGAGGGCACAGCCTCTCCAAGTCAGAGGTTCTTTGCTATGCACAATGGTCACTGAGTGCCTAAGCGTCCCTGTGGTGTCTTCCCTGCGGGCTGGACAGGAAAGTCATATGGGGATGGCTAGAGCCCCATTTTATCCTATTGATCTTCCCAGACTAGAGCAGTTTCTTCACATATGAACACACTTACACACACAATTGTTTTGCTATTCTTCTAGAAGTTACCAGTCAGCAAGGAAAGGGCCCAAAAATATAGAGCACAGAAGAAACAGGACACAGACATACAATAATCTTTGAATAATAGGGCTGAGAATTTTAAATTCTGTCAGTACACAGACTTATCAAGAAAAGGCCACTCGAAGCCAGATGTTGTGGGGCACATGCCTTTAATCCCAGCACTCAGGAGGCAGAGGCAGGTGGATCTCTGAGTTCCAGGTCACCAGGAAAGCCAGGGCTACACAGGGAAACCCTGTCTCAATATATAAATAAATAAATATATATTTAAAAAAAAAAACAAACAAGAAAAGGCCACTCAACTATATCAACACGCTAAAATACCAACACAGTAAATCCTGTGCTCAGACACTGGAAGAGCCATATGTAGTGACATGAGCTAAGCACCCATAAATCTGAGCTACAGAATGCCTGGTTGTTCTTTCTTTTTTCTTTTTCCAGTTGTTCTAACCATAATAAAGAGACGAGACCTTACAAACAAGAAATTCTCAGTACCTTGTTGAGCTTGCCAAGCGAAGATATGAGATCTGCCCATTCGCTGGAGGACTCAAAGTTTCTTAAAGCCTTTTCGATAACTGAGGAGTAACTTCTGTATCTGTAATCACTGAACAGCTCCTGCTCCTCCGGCTCCATCTTACATTCTCACAGTGAGGGAAGACTCTAAATGGGAAATCAGAAAACACATGAGGGAGTTGCTCCCAGACAGAAAGCCTCCCAACTCAGAGCTATGAGAAGCCTGTGTCCACAATCTATGTGTGCAGGCTCACTAGGCAATCCAGTTCAAATATTTAGCAAGGCTCCCAGGTCAGGCACTACGTAAATAAAAAGAATTCCCTCCCTCAAAGATTCTGAGGGAGACAAGGGCACTCGGCAGAAAGAAGCCAGGATGCTAGGATCTGCCTAATGGACAAAATTAATTCTAGGAGAGAAACTAGCACAAATTACATTCTCCTGCTAGTTGGTAATTCTGAATGCAGAAGGCCCTTCCCACCAAAAGGCCTTTATCAAACCTAAGGGCATGCTTCCAACCTGAAAGGTCCATCTAGCTGTTAATCCTCTACAACTAGACTAGGAGATTGGAAATACTCTCCACAAAAAAACAAGGGGGCTGGCCTGGCAAGACGGCTCAGTAGGTGTAAGTACTTATTACAGGAGCCTAGCCATCCGAGCTCCTTCCCCAGAACCCAGGTAAGCAAGACAAAGAGAACAGAGTCCACAAAGCTGTTCCCTCCTCTCCATAGCATGCCAAGGGCAAGTGCACCTACACACATATATAAACATTCACAAAAGATAGTAAGTTCAAAAGAAACCGAGTAGCCAAGAATAGCGCACACGAGAAAATAAAGATGTGCACTGGGGATGTGGCTGGGAGCACAGCACACACAAAGCACTGGGAGGACTGCAGCTTCCATCCATGTGCTGTGAAAACAAACCAACAAATAAAACAAGGGCGCGATGGTGACAGCAAGGGGGTCACCATTAGCAGTGAGAAGGAACAAAGTCCTGTGATGACCCTACAAGATACAGCCTAGGTCAGACATGGTGAGCATGCCTGCAGCCACAGCACTACTCAGCGAGGAAAGCACATTAGTTGTTCAAGGTTATCCTCAGAGACACGGTGAGTTCGAGACCTAGGGTACATGAGACTCTGGAGGTCATGACAGACAGACAGACTTAGGTAGACTAGGGGGAAGAGGGCGTGAGATGCTGTGGAGGTTGGGGGAGAAAATATAAGCTTAGTGGAAACAGCCAGCCAAGCAAGAGCATATATTGTATGACTCCATTTATATGAAATACCCAAAGCGGGCAAGTCTCTCATGATGGTAAGCAGGTTAGTGATTGCCTAGGGTTACCAGAAGCAGCAGATAGGGTCATTTTGAGGTCAATGGAACGTGGTTATGACAGCCACTGCTCAACATTGTAAATCTACTAAAAATCACTGAATTATATACCTGGTCAATTTTATGGTCTGTAAATTATACCCAAATTAACTTAAAAAAAAACTAAAGTAAAGTAAAGAAAACTCTGAGTCCACTCAGCACACTCTTCCCTCATTTTTCCATTCTGCAGAAAGTGGCCCCTCTGTGGGCCACACACACTGCTCTAGACCAGTGGTTCTCAACCTTCCTAACGCTGTGACCCTTCAATACAGTTCCTCATGGTGGGGACCCCCAACCATAAAATTATTTTTGTTGTTGCTTCATAACTGTAATTTTGTTACCAAGTGGTATCTCAGTTTATCAGAAATGTTTGTTTTGGGATGGCCAAGACCCACAAGTTGAGAACCACTGCTTTAGACTCTTCTTCCCTTCACTGGCCACACTGAACCTGAGTCCTTCTGGTTCTGCCTGGTCCCTCTGTCTTGCTATGCACACTCCCTGCCTCTGCAGGTGTCCAGTCTCTCACTCTCATCCTTCTCCCTCTCCCATGATCTCACACAGCACTCCCAGAATCCTCTTAAAACACATCACTACCCCTCTTAAAGCTTTCCCTACACTACTAAGCAAATACCTCCCTCACAGTCTACAAGGCTTCATCCTCTCTACCTTCCCTGTACTGGGCATGCTCCAGGATAGACTCATCCTACCACAGAGCTGCACTTTGCAAATGCAACCACAAAATTCATTCTCAGGAGGACCTGTAAGTTTTTTCTGAAATAACAGGCCTCATGCTTTGTGAAAACAAAAAGGTGACAATCAGAGGAAGTGGTTTCATTTTGTCAAGTCTACAAAGTCCCTACAACCACAGGGCCTACACCTGAACTCTGAACTCCCCTGACCCTCTTCTCTGTTCTGAACTTCAACATAACAGCAGTCCTGAAACATCCCATGCACAGTTTGTTTAAGTGTTCCAGGACCAGGGAACAAATTTCAAAAGAAATTGAGTAGGACTGGGTTTCTAGTCTAACGAGAGTAACTGCTTCAGTAAGTAATTGCAGCTGAATTTGACACACAGTGACACAGGGTGAGCTGAGGAGTTGGCTCGGTCAGGAAAGTGCTGAATTCCTTCCCCAGAACCCGTATTAAAAAGTTAGATGTGGTGCAACACACATCTGTAATCCTAGCACTGGGGTTCTCTGTCCACAAGCCTGGCTAACTTGGGCTCAGGCTCAAGTGGAAACTCTGCCTCAAAATGAAGTGGATGGCCCTCCTGAGAATGAAACCCTAGGTTTGCCCCAACACACACACACACACACACACACACACACACACACACACACACACGTCTGATTTGGACAAGAAGAAAGGGAAGAGGAAGCCCAACTATCAGCAGAGGCGTCCTCAAAGTCCACAGGTGTGGACTCTCATGTTACCAGGAAGAGTGCTGCATCACTGATAGGATGAGTGTTCAAACAAAAGTGCCTGGCTGCTCTTGGCAAAGAGGCTTTCAGCCAGATATGATAATAGCAGGCGCAGTTCTCTGTTAAGGTCTGATGCTAGAAGAAAGTTTGGCTGGTGTATCAACAGCATGGCAAGAAGCTTAGAAATTATTCATTCAAGCAAACACCTTCATTTCAAAATATGGGCATGGAGAATTACAATACTGCACAGTTTCTGCAACAACTTAATACATCTTTCACTTATGAAATGCACTGGAGTCCCTTGAGGGACATTATTGCTGAAAGGTGAGAATGTTAGGAATTAATGGTATAGGTAGGATTCAGGCTCAGTCAGTGGGAATCTGTTACACAAGTGCAAAAATGATCAGGTCAACTCTATACAGCTCTCCTTGCAACCGATCCTGGACACCTTCTTTGTGAGACTCAACAGTCCAGCAAACCAATAGTGCTATGCAGGCTAAACGATTATACACAAAAGAACAGGCATATGCACACGTGCACCTGGCACATTTACCTTAAAACAGCAGCAGTAGGAGCTCTCTCGGAACCTTACCAGCCCTAAGTGAAAACCCAAAACCCATCTGTTAGATCCGGAAGTCGACTGTAAATATGCTTACATGGAAGGAGTCATACGAACACAGTAAAAACCGACTATCAGCAGCCTTCCCATTTACCTGCATATACTGTCCCTGTGTCTACAGCACATCAACCTTCTTCACCAACTGGCCCAGTTTTGAATTTGGTCTTTCAGAGTAAGATCAAATAGCACTAGGAGAAAAAAAAAAGTGAGACACCTGATACTTCACAGAAATAGCTTTTAAATGTGGGGTGTCCTCAACAAACAACCCTAGACAGGTTTCTAGAGAGGGGGACTGCTGTCACCGGGCGAGCACCTCCACAGCGGCTAATCTGCAGGCTCAGGGCCAGGCCGGAGGGTGCACGCACGGAAACTGGGACCCCACAGGAAACCGGGAAGCCCTGCCCAACAAGGCTGAGCTTCTGGAACCGGCCAGGGCCTGTTGGCGGAGAAGGGCAGCCACCCGATCTCCACCTGCGGCCCCAGGCCCGCTTGCAGGGGCCCTGCCCTGGTGCGGAGGGCCGGGTCTGAAGCCCACACCCACGCGCGGCCCTACCCGCACAGCAGCAGACGCAGCGCCGCCTAAGCCCAGCGCATCTGCCACTTCCGGCCCCGCGGAGACAGACCTACCGGCAGCAGCGACCTCGCGGCGGGCGTGTGGCTGAGCTAGTCCGCAGCGGGAGACACCAGCGCAGCGACACTGCAGGGAGCGCAGACGCCGAGGCAGCGCCGCACTTCACCCGCCGCCGACACTCCCCGGCGCTGGGCTGCTGGGGGTGGGGCCGGAAGGCGGGGCCCGGGACAGAGCGAGACCTGGAGGCGGGCCCTCGGCGTGGGCGGGGCCCTGGTGGGCGGGGCCACTGAGGGAGGGGCTTGACTGTATAGCGCGGCCTCTTTCCTGGGCGAGAATGTAGGCACGTAGGAGGAGCCGTGATGGCGGTGTGGGTGTGGCTTAAGCGCGTGATAGGGCCGGATCCTTGGTGGCGTAGGGCGGAGACCGAAGGAGGAGACTTGGCGGCGGGGGAGGAGGTTTGGCGGGGTGGTGGGGCCTCGCGTCTCAAGGCGGGGCTCTAAGCTCGTGAATAGCCGACTTAATGGCTGATGGGTGGGGCCTTTGGGGCGGGGCGTTGGGGCCCGAGGCTGTTGTGGGCGGGGTCTGAAGCCAGAATCCCAGCTTCCCTGGGCTGCCCCAGGGCGTAAGCCTCAGGAAGCAGTCAGGGTAGGCCTCTCACAGAGGGGCGGGGTACAGTCCGCACGCCACCCTGGGCTATTAGCCGAAGGATAGAGGACGTCAGTCAGGCCCAGCCCAGAGTCGTCCACCCCTGCTTCTTCAGCCCTAGGAGTGGGGTTCCAGGCTTCGCGTCAGGGCCACACCCACTTCCTCTACGGCGGGAGGGGGCGAAGAATCCCAAGCTTCGGAAGCAGAAGGCTGGCGACTCTGGGTTAAGATGCCCTCTTAACATATTCGAACTTTAATGTCTTCGGACCCACCCAACCTGGCCTGACAGCTGCGGATAAAGAAGAGTGCTGGGGTCTGGGAGCTCCAGGGGCTCACCCTGACTTTAACCCTGACGACTCCAGCACTTCCCAGCCAGCTGAAACAGCGCCACCCACTGACTAAGGTTGTCATTTCAGTGGTGGCCGCCTCTCCTTTTAACCCTTCAGCGTCCCTCAGGAAGTTTTGGCCTCTGCGTCAGCTCCTGGCTCCAGATCTTTGCCTTGTTTGAGTTCCTGTCCTGGCTTCCTTCAGTGATGAACAGTGATGTGGAAGAGTAAGCCAAATAAACCCCTTCCTGCCTAAGTTGCTTTTGGTCGTGGTATGTCATCACAGCAATAGTAACTAAGACACCATCCAAATCCATTTAGATTGTTTATAACACTTAGTGAATGTGTGTGTGTGTGTGTGTTTCTGGGAGAAATATATGTACTTTGTGTTAGATTCTAAAACAGAACTATCCAGGTAGGCAAGACGGCTAAGTGGGTAAAGGTGAGTGCTGCCGCTAAGACTGAGTTTGACCTAGGAGGAGGAAAACCAACTCCTGTTGGGAGTTATATGTGAGAAGAAGCTGTCTTCTCCAACCCCGACAAGAAGAGTTACATTAATGATTGAAGTCTGGGATGCTGACTTGCTGGGTACCAAGTGTCCTAGTCTTCCAGTGACTGATTTTAGGAGTGATCTTAAAATGGAGGGAAAGCAAAGAATTAAACCAATTTAGCAGGGAAATGATAATTTCAGGAAAATTAACTTCCTAGTGATGATTTTATAAACTCATCTTAGAGGTTGGGCAAAATGTCTAAATAATAATTGGCAGGGTTTTTTTTTTTCCCCCCAGGACAATGTTTCTCTGTGTGAACCTGGCTGACCTGGAACTAACTCTGTAGACCAGGCTGGCCTTTGATTCACAGATCTACCAGCCTCTGCCTCTTGAATGCTGGGGTTCTTCAAGGTTTAACCAGCTCACAATGTGCACTGAACAGAAAGAATTGTTTTATAGCAATAAAATGAAAATCTACCCATTTGTGTCAAAGCTAACATATGTAAATTAGTTCCAACACAGTGTCCTGAAACACCATGATCAAAAGCAATTTTGCGAGAAAAGGGTTTATGTTGCTTACACATCTCTATTACAATCCACCATGAATTGAAGCCAGGCAGGAACTCAAGGTAGAATGCCCAGGTGCATTCAGATCTAGTAAGTGAGGCAAAAATTTGGGTCAAATTATGTCATGTTTGGTCTTGGGCTACTATGGGCCAGGTGAATGTACATGATCGGAGCAGTCTGCCGCCTCCAAAGACCATAGTGATGCTCCATGCTCCTGCCACACAAGGTCGACATAATTTTCTTCTATTTCTTCTCCTTTTCCTTCTTCCTCCTCCCCTTCCTCATCCTCCCCTCCCCCCTCCTCCTTTTATTCTCTTTGGTTTTTCAAGATACAGTTTCTCTGTTGTAACTCTGGCTGTCCTGGAACTCACTCTGGAGACCAAGCTGGCCTCAAACTCACAGAGGTCTGCCTGCCTCTGCCTTCTAAGTGCTGGGTTAAAGGCGTGTGCCACCACTGCCAGCCTGTTCTTTTTTGTAGTAGTAGGCTGCTATGGCTTTCATCAAGGACAACAGGGAGGCATAATCATAGGTGCAAACTCTGGCAGAACTCAGCAGAGGGAACCACTATCCTGGTCAGCACATACTGGACAATGGAACCCTGAGCAACTGAGCTCAGGTGTTTTGTTGATTCAGAACTCCTCAGGTGCAGATCATAAGCAATCAAACATCCCCTACAGAAATCTAACACCTGCAGACAATACAAATTGAGTCCTTAATCCACATTTTCTTTTGAGGGCATAGGGGTGGGAGAGTGGACCAAGGAGGAATGGGAAGAGGGTGTTACTGAGATACATTGTATGAACTCATATTATTAATAAAGTATTGTTTAAAAAAGAAGAGACTGAAGCAGAAACCATGGAAGAATGCTGCTTACTGGCTTGTTCAGCTACTTTTCTAATACTTTCCAAGACCACCTGACCAGGAGGAAGCTACCCACAGTGAGCTGGATCCATCCACATCAATTATTAGTCAAGGAAATGCCCACAGATTTGCCTACAGGCAATCTGATGGAGGCTTTTCTCAGATGAGTTCCCTCTTCTAAGATATGTCTAGGTTTGTGTTGAGTTGACAAAATTCAAACAGCACATGTAATTATGTAAAATCATCTACATGTATTTATATCCAGGTTAAAAGTGGAGGGTTAAAGTTTGACAGACTCAAATATCATAAGTTATTAAAAAGAACAACTCAGCTTATAATCAGGATTGACAATAAATATACAATATTAAGAATTGAAATGGGAGGGCTTGGGCAATGATAGCTCAGTAGGTAAGAGCACCTGCTGCACAAGCATGAGGACCTGAGTTCAAATCCCCACCCATAGAATTTCCAGGCAGGCATAGCAGCCCACCGTGATCCCAGTATGGAGAGGCAAAGATGGGATCTTAGAGCAAGCTAGCTAGTTAGCCTAGCTGAATTGGTGAGATGAGATTGAATAATAAATTGTGCCTCAAGATACACAAGGTGAAGAGTGATCAAGATATTTAATATCAATTTTTGGCCTCCATACTCAGGTGAACACATATGCATGTATACTTGTGAATATGCATACACACAAAAAATTGAATGAGGTGTGGTTATCCGTAAGTATAATCCTAGCACTGGATTATTAGCACTTGGTGGAAGTGTCTGGGCTAGCCTGTGTTACATGAGAACCCTCCCCCCAATCTGAGAAAAACAAAGAATGAACTGAACTGAGAGAATTATGCACAGTTGTAATCCCAGTACTTAGTTGCCATAGGTAGGAAGCTCAGAAGTTCACATCCAGCCTTGGCTACACAGTCAGTCAGAGGTCAGCCTGTGCTACATGAGACTGTCTCAAAAGAACAAAGAATGGAAGGAAGGAAGGAAGGAAGGAAGGAAGGAAGGAAGGAAGGAAGGAAGGAAGGAAGGGAAAAATTAAGCTAATACTGAGACAGGAGTATCATGAGTTTGACACTAGCCTGAGTTACATGACAGCGTGTCTATGCTGGTTAACTTTTGTCGACTTGATACAAACGAGTCATCTGAGAAAAGGGAACTCAACTGAGGAATTGCCTCCACTATACTAGCCTATGGGCATCTGTATGTTTTAATGGCTGATGTGGCATCCCCAGCCCACAGTGGGCAGTGCCACCCCTGAGCAGGTGGTCCTAAGTTGTATAAGAAAGCAGGCTCAGCAATAGAGAACGTAGATACAGATACAGCTCTACACTGACGCTGTGCCCACTTTCCATCCACTTGCTACTTACCTGAGTCTCTGTCTGCTTATTATCGCTTACTTTATCTCCACACCGTCATTACTCAGATTTCTAGTCTCTCACAATTCTTGCTGCAAGTCTGCAGAAGGAAAAGTCAAAAGGCCAGGTCTAAGGCTGGATCATTTATGTGGGTTTATCATCCAAATGTTGACCTAGATAACCTGATTGGAAGGGACGTCTGGCTCCATCTGCCTCACAGAAATATATATTAAAAGGTGTCATTCATTTAAAATATGCTGCATTTAAATTATCCTTTTCTTTGTGGAAAAATATTTCATCAACATCAGTGGAGTTACCCAGACCTTCTAGAACTGTAACAGAAGCCAGATGTGTCCAGTGTCAGATACCAAGGGATTTTACATTCAGACGGTCCTGGATATGTCCTGACTCTCCACAGTTGTGTGATCAAGTGTTGGTACGACCTCCCACGCTGTCAGTGCTCCGTCCCAGCCCACAGCCATTTCAGCCTGGTTCCCTGCTCTGGCCAGAAGCAGGAAACCGGCGCTGAGGGAGCGGTAGGGAAGCACAGGAAGGAGGAGATGTGGGTTTCTGGGACCAGTGGTAGACTCTGACCCCCGCAAATGAGACGCAACACAATGAATGAATCCCCGAGCCCTTCTGGTGGAAGCAGCACTCAGTTTAATGTGGGAAGTCTGATATATATATATCTCCAACAGCGGGGAGGGTCAGACAAGGGCATTGGGGTAGCCTATTTGCATGCAGGGCTAGGTGAGAGGGGCGCCTCTTCACAAGGCATGATCTCACAGAGACAAAGAGGGAGGTATCCTGTTAGCCACAGGGCAGACAAGCACCTACCAAGTTACTTTCCTTTTGTTTCTGTGAAACAGGCAATAGTTAATATTTAGTTGGGATCTGACCAGGGCCAAAGGAGAGGAGCTGCTGAACGCCCAACTCTCTCACCTTCTGGGAGGGCGAGGCGCTTCCCAGCTGCTTCAACCTGCCCCTCAGCCCCATGGCGGTCCCAGAATCAAGGACAAGTTAACTAACATCTCTGAGATTTTATGTCTTTATTTGAAAAATGAGAGTGAATGCAGGGTATGGTAGCTCATGCCTGTAATCCCAACACTAGAGAGGCTGGAGCAGGGACTGATGCAAGTTTGGGATACATAGTTCTAGGCTAACCTAGACCACAAAGCAAGTACCTATTTCAAAAATCTCCCAAAACTGAGTTGACAAGATGGCTCAGAAGGTCATGCACTTGTCATGCAAACCTGAGGATCCCTGACTTAGATCCCCGGGACCTATGGTGGAAAGAACCTATTCCTGAAAGTTGTCCTCTGACCCCCCTGCCCCCCCACCACACACATACATACTGTGGCATGCAGATGGTTTACTCACAACATGTCATTAACACATACACATGTATCCATAATAATAAATAAAACAAATTTTAAAAGCACAAAATACGATGGTATGCATGTGGCAATGTAACTATGAAACTTACTTTTTTTGTATTCACCCCCCACCCCCCAAACAAAAAAGAAACTAAAATAATGAAAAGGAAAATGATACTGTTGTCAGTGTTAAAGGGTTACTGCTCTGGTTACACTGGTTATGCAGACCCATGCTGAGAAAGAGTCATACTACATACACCCTAGTAAGCATTGCACAGAAGTGGGGAAGTCAACTGCCTGGTCTTTGTACTTCCTCTTCTCTCACTGGTGCAGCTGTGAAACTTAGAGACCCATGTCCACTGCCAAAACAAGAGAATACCTCAATACTACCATGAGCCCACCTCGGATGTGTTGCCCCTTCTCTGGGTCTTCATGGCTGAGTGACCAGTATGAGTGATCTCGTCTTGTCTAATAAAAGCAGGACCGGTTGAACTAGCTTAGGGCTAGAACTGTGAATGGCCATACCCCAACCACTGTGATCAGAGGAACAGACCCAGGCAGGCCATAGCCAGAGAAAAAAACAGGTCAGCCCTGGAGAGAAGCATTACAAAATGGCCTGAGAACTAACCCCCTTCTCTTGCCTCAGCTTCTGAGAGCAAGGGCTCTAAGAGAGGCTTCAAGATACTTTCATGTGCTTAAAGTTCCTCTTTTCCTTAACTAGGTTGAATCAAACTGTTGCTCAAAGTTGAAAGAAACTTAGGTAATGGAAATGCTTTAAAATGTTTCATGGTATGTTATAGAGAAAATGATAATCAGGCTTGGAATCCAAAGGAAAGTTTACTAGGCTACAGTCTGGTTGAATGGATGTTGGATTTAGTTGGTGATTTAAAAGCAGGCTGAGGGGCCAGAGAGATGACTTGGCTCTAAGGAGCTCTTGCTGCTCTTGCACTGGCCTTCACAAGCACCTGTAACTCCAGCTCCAGAGAATCTGACACCCTCCTCAGGAAGGTGTGTGTACATGGTACACACACTCACATTTGCACATACATATAAAATAAAAACAAATTTTATTTTATTTTTTAATTTGAAAAACAAAGCAGGTATGTTAACTGGATAAAAAACCAAGGATCAAAAAGATTTAGACGGTAGAATGACACAGATACTAATGGATCTTCCTTTTCAATGTGTGCAAGGAGAATCAAACTATATTTGCCTCTGCTCCACTCTCCCACCAACAGTGACTAAGCCCAGAGCAGATGATCACCATGTTTGAATGACTTTGTCATGGACTAGCTGGCCCTGAGGCTCAGTGGCATCTGGAGGCAGGAGGGCCAAGTAAACGGGGGTTTCAGCCCCCTCTTCCACGGTCCTGGAGCCCTGGTCCCTCAACATATCGGTCTTCACCCATCCCGGGCAGCAGGCATTCAGCAGAATCCTGTCTGCTTTCCTCTTCTCATCCAGCTGCCGGGCTAGGATTCTTGTAAGAACTGTCACCCCCAGCTTGGACACACCATAAGCTGAGTCTGGCCAACCTTCCCTCTCGTGGACTTCATTTTTTGTGTCCTCCACAAACTTTTTCATGAGGTCGACCAGGTCCCCCTCTGTAAGTGTGTCACATCGGAATCTTTCCTGAAGATCTTCACTGCAATTTTCAAGAGCCTTTGACCCCTGCAGACTGCTGACATTCACCACTCTCCCTGCAACAGACAATATGGGAAGCAATCACAAAGGTACACTTCCGTGTGCCTGTGCGTATGTCTGTGTGTGCGTGTGTGTGTCTGTGTGTGCGTGTGTGTGTGTGTGTGCGTGTGTGCGTGTGTGTGTGTGTGTGTGTGTGTGCGCTGTGTGTGTGTGTGTGCATGTGTGTGTGTGTGTGTGTGTGTATACAATAGTAAATCAAGCGCATAATGAATCTGAATTTGTTTTCTGGGGCTGTTCAACAGTGTTGTGTCACGTGGGTTTACTGCAGCCTTGGCTCTGAACACATATGTGCACCTTACGTGCCATCTTGCCACTAAATGCCAAGAAGCACTGTGTGAAACACCTCTTTTAAGGTCTGAAACTTGTATGTGGTGAACTGCAGTGGCTTGTTACTGCACAGACAAACCAGGATCTAAACCTCTATGTGAATAAAGAAGCACATGCATCTCATTAGTATGTAAGTTTGCTTTAAACTTAAAGGGTAAAATACTATGTATCAAATATTTTTTTTGAGATAGAATTTCATATAGTTCAGGTTGGCTTCAAAACTCTTTAGCTAGATGATCTTGGATTCCTGAACCTCCTGCCTCCACCTCTGGAATACAGGCTTGTGCCACCATATCCAGGTTATACATTACTAGGAATTGAACCCAGGACTTTGTGCATGCTAGGCAAGCACTATACCAACTGAACTACACCTCAGCTCCTAAAGAATTATTTTAAAATAAATGTCTTGATGGTTATCAGAAAATGCTGTTTATATACCTATTTCATATACCTGGTGTAGCATTAAATTTTCCCCAGGGTGAAAAGGTCACCAGTGGGAAAAGGTTAAGAAGCCTTGGATGGTGGAATGTTAAGTCTGTAGGAGGTTGGGGACCACCCAAAAGGGAACTAAAATACTGAATCAGGGGAGGAGTCCTCTGGATCACATCTGTTTTATGTTTTAACAGCAAAGCCACACAAGAGCAGACAATGGACCCAGGGGCCACACACAGTCTACAGTTAAAAAATATCACTGTGGCAAACACATCCTACTCACAGGCCAGGGCTAGCCTCCTAAAAACTTGCTCAATCAGAATGGGATATACTATGCAAATTGGAATCCCCAATTCTTCCTGTATCAGCTACCCCCTCTTTTCTTTGTTCAGAACTGCAACACCTGTCTAGCTTGAGCAGATACCCTTTCGTTGTCACTGTGTTTTTGTTTGTTTTTTAAGTAGCTGTCATAACAGAACAGCCTCCCCTAAACTCCTCTGGGTCCGTACAGGTGACAGTATTACCAAATTACCAGGCAGTTTTACAAAATTCCCTCTTCAACGCGCATACTCCACCTGCTTATAACCTGCATCCCAAGGGACAGTACCTTTGTCCCTCAGGACTAAAACTCCATTTCCCTAGGTTTGCACAGTTGGCTAGCTAGGGCTGTGGGCAGCTGCCATCTCCTGATATGCCTGAACTAGAATCAGGCCACTCCTAGGGGTGAGTATCCTTAGTGATGACCACATCCTCACAGGAAGGAGACCTATTCTCCACCCGGTTCTGATTTCATTAATTTAAGTTACCAATAACAATTCACTAATACAAATTAATATTCACATTGACAAAAATTCACAATTACTAAAGAGGCAGTTGGGATCATAATATAATTCTAGCACTTGGGAAGCTGAGGCAGAAGGACTACTATGAGTTCAAGACCAGCCTGGATTAAACAGTTTCAGGTCTGCTCTGCTACAGAGAAGGAAGAGAGGGCAAGGAAGAAATAAACACTAATTGTTAGAGCTGCTGGACAACCTTTGAGGAAATTCTAATCCTTATTATTATCCAAGTGTGGGAGACACTGGGGTGATCAAGGTCAGCCTTATAACCAGATGGTACAATCAGCTCTAAAAGGAACTATACCATCTACCATTGGCAGTATCTCCCCCCACCACCCATGTGTGTGTGTGTGTGTGTGTGTGTGTGTGTGTGTGCAGAAGCACCTCCCACTTCTTTTTAGAAAGAACACTTTTTAGAAAGCTACTTTTTAGAAAGTAGCTCCCTCTAGTGACCTAATTGTTGCTGATGCTATTATTGTCTTGAGCAAGTACATAAGCAACACCCATGTTCCTTGAAAGTATTGTGCTAAAAGCTAAATAGAAAGTAAGAGGCCACGGTGGTTAGCACTATGTCCCTCAGTGAACATAAATTTAGCAAAGTCAGACATGCTATAAATTGGATTTTCCTTTGGGAAGGAAGTTGCAGACTTCATTAAAGACATGGTTCACCTGGTTCTTGGTGGCCTGGGTTAACTCCAAGCCCCATTCTCCTCAGGGTTTTCCTTTACCTTTCAAAATGGCTTGGCTCACATTTGATGCTATAACTCTTACTTCAATAGAATGAATTATATTTGGTTAGGTGGTGTAGGCCAGTTGACCTCCAGAATCTCAGCCTCAGTTCAGGGGTTGGAGCTGTGAGCCTATGTGCCTGAAGTATCTGTAGGCTGTGATCCTATCCCACTAAGAAAATGAGGGAGTGACCTTGAAGGTTTGTGGTGAGCAGGTAGGTGGGCAGGAATCCAAGTTCATCTCTTACCACATCTTTCTTACAGTAAACTGGGCTTGTAATCCCAGCACCGTAGTAGTAAACTGCTGCCTTTTATTACGGGTGAGATGGTCCCAATTACATCAACCAGCACTGAGTATAAAGGTAGGCACTCAATATACATTAGAGGGGGATTAATCTATTGAACCCTTACAGGCTGGAGATAAGGTGTTCTCTTTTTAGGGAAAGAGAAAGGAAGGAGAGAAAGAAATTTCCACTGCTTTTGCAAGCAGCCTTGATATAGGATGAGAGAAAGGTAGAAATCTTCACAGCCTCTTTTAGGCTGTCCTAAGCTTGAAGAGGACTAACTGACAGCGAGTCAGACTAGTGTCTCAGCTCACGGTCTGTAAACTCAATCTCTCCAACCTTTGTTCTTTTGAGAATTAACACACTAAGGACGGACAACTTAAGCAATGAACCACCAACCAATACCCACCCGGCTCCCAGGGTTCAGACCTTTTATACCCTAAGCCAAAAAAAAAGTTCCCATAAACCCATGCAGCACACAATCCCAAGAACGAGCTACACATGCCAGAATGACTGCACCTAACCAAATTATAGCCACTTGCACCAAACATTCCAACTCTCAAACATTTACCACACCTGGGGTGGGAACGCAAACCTAATCCGAATGCCATTTTGCATTTTTAAAGAAACCAAAAATAACAAAAGCTTCTTCCAAGTGTTCCACTACACAACCGCAGGCCTGGCAGTGGTGTTGCAAGCCTTTAACCCCAGCACTCAGGAGGCAGCGGTAGGCTGATCTCTGTGAGTTCAAGGCCAGCCTGATGTACAGAGTGAATTCTAGGACAGCGAGAGTTACAGTAGAGAAACCCTGTCTCGAAAAAACCAACCCCCAACAACAACAACAACAAAACCCAAAATCAAAACCAAAACCCAAACAAACAAACAAAATAGCCACAAGCTTTTCCCTCAGAATCCCAGTAAATCTTGGGAAAAGAAAATCCTCAGAAAAGTAAGTGTTCTGTTCCTCTCTCTCAGAACAGTGGGTCATTTCATTTTTGATTCTTTATTAATAGTCTCTGTCTCCCCAACTCAGCTCCAGGCTCTATGGGTAAGATGGTCCTCACCTGTTTGATGGTCCCAATTACATCACCAGTACTGGGTATAAAGGTAGGCACTCACTATATATTAGAGGGGGATTAATCTATTGAACCTTTACTGGCTGGAGGTAAGGTGTTTCCCAACAAAGAATATTTCTGTTGGGTTCTTTCAGTCAGCTTACAACATTTAGAAAAAAACACTTTCACATAGTTTTACATAAAAAGAAAGGAATTGAAGGAATGTCAGAATGCCAGACAAGTCAGGAGTGGGTCCATCCTTGAAATGTCACAGGAGGACTCCCAGAGGCCACCACAGACCTTTGGGGACATATGTGATGGAGAGCTAAGCTCATGGCACAGATCCCAAGAGCTCTGACGACCACAGCTAAAAGGCTGCAGCGAGGAGCCAGACACAGTGAGAAAACAACTCTACCCCAACTCATAAACAAATAACAGCCCAGGGTGATTCCTGTAGGAGGCATTGCCGAGGGGCCTGTGGCTGCTTCCATAGGGACAACAGTCCTACACTGGACTTACCATGAGGTTTCATTATGGGCAGTAACTCGGTGCACACATTTCTAGTGGCAAAAAAGTTCGTCTTCAGCGTCCTCTCGGCTTGAATGTCGAAGGGTGTTGGGTCATCCACTTTGAAAAGCATAAGAAGAAAAAGAGGAATTACATTTCCTCTGAGAAACTCAAATGAGAAGGTGGATCCTGTCACATATCAAGTAAAGGAGAAGCAACCTGTCTTTAGAACGGTCTTGTTGAGTGTGGTGACGCACACAGCTGTAAACGCACACACACATCTTTAAACTAGAAGTTGATAGTTCTAAAGAAAGAACTTTCTGGTCCACGCCCCAAGTTTCTCATCAGCAATGCTTATGCCATACCTCAAAAACACTTTGACCATTCCAATCTCAATGTTGACTACATATAGGCGGTTCCTGGGGATTGCAGACTCTGATACAGGTGCAAAACCTCAGCTTCTGTGTGGACAGCAGCTTAGGTTTGTGTGCGCATCACCCACACTTCCGGAAGCAGGGGCTTCCAGGGCCATAATTCACCAATTCCTGCCTCAGTGGCTGAGAGTTGCCAGGGTGGTTAAGGAGGCGGTTAAGGCTCCCTCTCCTTCCTGAGAGCCCACATTGGAAGTGCCGTGGGAGGATGCCTTGGGTCTCATGCAAGGCACCTTATGGCTGCCCACGGCCAAGCAGATAGAGACTTCTGTTCCACAACTGTATCCTTCCCTTGCCAACTCTCCGCTCTCTTCTCCTAGTGTGGTGAGTGAAGCTGGCCTGTTTGTTTCTGATCCCAGCGAGTGACAACTGGGTAATTTTGCTAACTGAGGAGCTGTTCCAGGAAGTGATCTTGATTGTTTTCCCCATAGGAAAGTGCTCTTTAAAACTGCACTTTTGAGTTTAATAACAAAGCTTAGCTCCCAGGAGAAGGGAAGCAGGGCTCGCTTCCTTTTTGCTAGAGCCTCTCAAAATGCCCCATTAGAGCCAGTAGGAAACCAATTCTCGTGCCAGCGCGCGCTAATTGTGTCTAGGCGACCCATTTCCTGTCCTCGGCAGATGTCTCCTGGCATCTATGAATGCTCCCTTGTTTCACGTGTAGCGAAAGCTCCAACTGCTTTTGGAAGACCCTTCTCTGAGAAAAGCCTTCGTGCGTGGGACCGAAAGCTGATTAACTTAGCAAGGCATGGCCCCCTCCCAGGGGGCCAGGTTTCTAGCAAATAGGCGCTGCCGAAAGTTCCCAGGAGAGCCTCAGGCAGCGCACAGGCCGTCACAGGCCGCAGGCTAGCGTGGCAGGCGGGGCGTGGAGTGGGGTGCCTGGGCCGGCCCGCACCCGAATGACCGCACGCGGGAACCAGTCTCGCAGGGCGCGAGCCGGGCGCACCCAAAGGGTAAGGCGCAGCCCTCCCGGATCGCTGAGGCTCGCGCCCCAGCACCCTCGGGGAACCGGGGGCACCTCCTCCTGCAGCCCGGCACCTACTTCTAAAGGCGATGCCCGCGTTGTTGACCAGCACGTTAAGTCCCCCGTACTCCTTGCGCAGAAAGTCGCGCAGGGCGCGGATGCTCTGCAGGTCGTCGATGTCCAGCTGGTGGAAGCGCGGGCTCAGGCCCTCCGCCTGCAGCTGCTGCACCGCCGCCCGGCCCCGCGCCTCGTCCCGCGCCGCGAGCACCACGTCCCCGGAGAACTTCCGACACAGGTCACGCGTGATCGCGAAGCCGATGCCTTTGTTAGCCCCGGTCACCAGCGCCACGCGGCTGCAGGACATGTCGAAGGGACACGCGGGCCACCTGCTAGCAAGGTGGGCTGGGCAGCGGACCACGCGTGGTCAGAACCGTGGCGCAGGACTAAGTTCTGGGACCCGGCGCTGCGACTGCTAGAGAACAAGGCCCAGGGCGTCGGTCCCTCCCCTCCGAGGAGGGGCAGTCTTTTCCCGAAGGGTCCGCCTCCTCCTGCACGCCCGCAGGGGTAGTGATCCAGGCTCGGAGCTCAGCGTAGGTCAGGGACAGGAGCTCTTCCAAAGGAATCGTGAGGAGTCAGCGGGATTGAAGTCAGTCGGATTGAAGCAACTATTTTGGGAAAATCTCAAAAGGAGGAAAACAAGTACTACATAATTTTCTTGGGTTGGAGCCCGTCGTTCTCTGCAAAATGCAAATGCTTCTGCGAACTCGCACTGATTACTTAACACAGTAGCTGTTAGGGAACCGAGCCTGGGAGTAGACTTAACAGGTGTGGGCGAGCTCTGAGAGTCTGGAGTCTCGGTGCGCCCCATTTGGGAGAGAAGGTTCATGTTTACAGTACTGTTTTGTGCAATCCGAACACAGACAGGAGCCAGCTGCGCCTGTCTTTGGTTTTGTCCAAGTGTATACGCGTGTGTGTGGATAGATCGGTACGGGTCTAGGTGGACGCAAATCTTCTCCCAAGGAGACTCTGAACCCAAGAACGAAATTCCTGAAGCGTCCAAGTGTGGGCAAGCAATTAAGACTCCTCCCATCTTTAGTGAAATTCCAGCCTGTGTTGATCCCAGAGCTTGGCTAGATTCTGAGGTTTAAGTCCTTGTGGTGATTCAGCTTTTCCCAAGCCGATCCGGTCCAACTGCCCTACCTCTTGTTCCTGACTCCACCTTCGCTTTCAAGTGATGCCTGAAGTCAGGAAGATGTGGGGGCCTAGTGTGTCTGTGAGGGTTAACTTGGGAGGATCTAGAAACACCTACGAGGCAGACCCCTGCGCTTGTCTATGAGGGAGTTTCTCAATTAGACCGTTGTGGGAGCATCATTCCAGGGGCCTGGGATGCTGGACTGAATAAAAGAAGAAAGTGAGCTGAGCTGAGGCTGTGGAGCTGGCTCAGTGGGGAAAGGTCATTGAGGACTAGAGTTCAAACCCCCCAAGGTCCACATAAATGTGGAGCAGAGAGATTTGTCTGTAATCCCAGCCCTCAGGAGCTGGAAACAGGATTCCTGAAATAAGATGACTAGCCAAATTAGCAAGGTCTGGGTTCAAGTGGGAGATCCTGCCTCAAAGAATCAGGTAGAGATGGATGGAAGAAGACATTCGATGGCAACCTCTGGCCTCTGCTCACATGGGCAACACCCCCCCACCCCCTCACCCCCCCACCCCACCCGCCCCACCCAGAAGCACATACATGCACACACACAGACACATGTAAAAAGAAATGTGAGCTGAGCACCAACCAACATCTCTTGACCATCTGTCTTGTGCTCATGTCGGTCTGACCCCGCCACAGGGATGGACTGGACCCTGTAACTGTGAACCTTTTGGCCCTCTCTTAAATTGTTTTTATCTTTGGATATTTTGTCAAGGCAACAAGGAAAGTAACATTTACAGTACCTAGGACAACTATTTTCTGAGTTCTTCCATAAAGACCACTGGGGGCTTCGGAGTGTAGCTCAGCGACAGAGGACTTGTCTACTATACCCATGTGAATGAAAATCCCTGAACAGAAGTGTGTGTGGCTGTGAACAACACAGTCCTGAAGGAACTTTTGTGTCTGCAGAGACTGATGGACAGAACTGTGGGGACACTGCAGTTGTGAAGGTTCAGAAGCTAGTTATTTTGTCTTGGGCTAGTTTTAGCTTCTGGAACAAACACTCCTTCCTCCACTCTGAACTAACACCTCATGATAACAAATAAAACCTCTTAGAAGCTACTAACTCAGCACAACAGTAGCTTCCACCAACCAAGAGCTGAGAAAGCCATCAGATAGCGGCGTGGGCTTGCAGAATAGCCCCCTCACCTCACTGTGCCAGCCTCTCTGGTGTTCCCACCATTGGATTTTAAAGTTGCCTTGATCTATAACTTTCTGTGTTTTGTAAACCTATAAAACCTTCACAAAACATGGAATTTATGGCAACCTAAATCTGTTTTCCTGGGAGCATGATCACTCAAAATGGCTTCAGAATAAATTATCTCTTAGTCCCTTTAAGATGAGAGCTGTGGTTTTTACATTGACACCTGGTACTGGGAAAAAAAAAAAGGAAACCTATGGTAAGTACACACTCTGGGACTGGTGAGAAGGCTCGGCTGTGGACTCCAGTTCTGTAGACGGCAACAGGTCTTTCAAAGGACCACTCCCAACATAGGAAGCTGTTGGTTAGGGCTTGGTTCCTAAACTGTGATTATTAAACAAAGGGGAAATGCACTTGCCACCCAGCCTGGTGACATGAGTTTGACTCCTGGGGTCAATACAGTAGCAGGAAAGAACTGACTCTTGCAAGTGGTTCTTAAATATACACACACCATCATCACCACCACCACCCCGCACCCTCCCCACACACTAAAAATGTAATGCTTTTTCAAAGGAACATAGTACTATTCAAATCCCCTCCCTTCCCCTCCTCTCCTCTTCCCTTCCCTTCCCCTTCCCCTTTTCCTCCCTTCCTCCCTTCCTCCCTCCCTCCCTTCTTCCCTTCCTTCCTTCCTTCCTTCAAGACAGGGTCTCTAGTTGCTGCCCAGGCTGGCCTTGAGCTCAGCGGAGGATGACCTTGAAATGCCTCTACTTCCTGCAGGAATTACAGGCATGGACCTCCCTGTTTGTTTCTTTTTGGATTTTAGATTTCTGACATAACACTGGTGTTTTGTTTTGTTTTGGGGGGAAAAGGTCTCACTGTGTTTCCCATGTTGGTCTTGAACTCCTGGTTCAAGCAATCCTCCAGTCTCAGCCACCGGAGGCACTGGATTCACAGGCACATGCCACTGTCTTACTGTTCATCCCTCTGTCCTCCTAACATATCTGGTAAAGATTTTACATCTTGAAAAGCAGCTTTCCTGAGGAAACTTTTGCCTTTCTTGATCCTCTTTCCCCCATTTCCCCTGATTCTTTTCATTTCTTTTCTGATTCCTATTTCCTGTTTGTTGCTCACTGTAGGTTTTACTTGCTAATTAGTCTCATGAAGCGGAAGTCAAGGTTGCTGGCTTTCCTCTTTTCTAGTGCAGACAGTACAATTTCCACATTTTCTTTAAAGTACTATTTGGTGGCATTCTTAAATATTGGTATGAATTTGGGTGCTGAATCTAGAACCCAGTGCAGATTAGGCAGACACTCTGCTGCTGAACTATACCATCACCCCTTTCAATTTGGCTTTTGATAACTTTTGACCAATGTTATTTAGGAAAAAAAAAAAACAACCTTCTTTTAATTCTAACCATTTAGCTAGGGTTCTCTGACTATCTTGCTGTTGATCTCCAACAATTCCACTGAAAGCTGAGAATAAACTCTAACAGCATCTTTTTAAAGAGTTTAAAACATATTGGGGTATGGTAGTACATGCCCTATAGACTGTCAAGGGATGAGGATGAGGCAGGGGAGTGGCTGCAGATCAGGAGTTCAAGACCAGCTTGGACAATGCAATAAAGCATCTCTCTCACACCCTCCTCCTGCCCAGACTCTTGTTTTGCACTCCAGAATGCTCTGAAATTTGTCATCTTCCTACCTTAGTCTCTCAAGATGAGCTTGCAAGCCTGTGCCACCATGCCTGGCAAAATTGTCTCTTTAAAGAAAAGTTTCAAAAGCAGAGATACTTAAGAGTGTCTTGTATAATAATAATTATTTCAGAGAAAGGAAAAAAAACTAATGGAGACAGAATAATTGCAGAACAAAATGTATGGGAAGACAAAGTTGCCTGATTACAGGTGTCCCATGGAAACCTCAGCTGATTGGGTCTCGTCTTACTGGGTAGTGGAGGAGAAGCTGTGGAGCAGGTGCACGGTCCTACCATGGGTCCTACCACAGACAGAGTCATGTGCATATTCTCCAGGTAATGATGGGTTCTTGTGGCTTAACAAAATTTCTGTTTTTGGTTACCATACAAGACAACGTGTTTCATTAAGACATTTTTCATACGTGTGTACCAGTCTGCTAATTTTCACCCTGATACTCTCTTGTTCCCATTCCTTTAGTCCCTTCTTCTCCTACATGGATATCCCCATTCTACTTCCTGCCATACATATATCAATCTGGTTCTTGAGTAGAGAAAGTGGATGGCATTTCTTCTTGTACAGGACTTATTTCACCAAACACAATGCTCTTCAGTTCCACTCATTTTCCTGCAAATGGTATACTTTCACTTTTCATGGCTGAGTAAGATAAAATAAAAGTCCACTGTGTACATATGCCACATTTTATTTCTCCATTTGCCTGTGGGTGGCTGAATAGGCCGGTTCCCTGTCTTAGCTATTGTGAGTAAGACCTCAGAGAACATGGCCTTGTGAGTATCTCTGTGGTGTGCTATTCCTAGGCATAGAATAGGTGGGTCATGTGACAATTCTGTATCTAGTGCATTTGGAGAAATTTCCTGTTTTCTGGAGAGTTTTTAATTAATATGATGAACTTCTTAACTTGTTTCTGTTCTCATTGAGGCTACGATACCTCTACTTCCCAGTCCCCCAGCCTTCCTCCCTCCCCACCTTCTACAAGGTCTCACGTAATCTACTTAGACTTCATGAGTTCAGGGATCTCAGACACGCTTCAACACACCAGAGACCTGCTGTGTTTCTTAAGCACAGAGTAAGATCCAAGCCCTAACTAACGACCTGCTGTATTGACGCTCTCTTCTGAGACACCAGCTTTGTATCTGTAGGACTGGACATCCACAGATGGTCCTCCACCTGCACCATCCAGTCAATAGTTGACTGTCCTATTGGGTACCAGGCTCAGGAGTGGAGCCCTGCCCAGGGAGCTTCTTCCATCTCTGTTATTGTGTGTATCCTGAGATCTCAGCACCTTAGTTTTGCTCATCTGTAATGATTGTGGTGCTGCATCTAGTGACAGCTATAAATTCCTGCTATAAAAATGTTTGAGGAGGGAGGCAGGAAGACGTCTCTGCCAGAAGGGCACTGGCTGTTCTTTAGAAGGACCCATGTTTGATTCCCTGTACTCACATGGCAGCTCACAGCCTTTTGTAACTTAGTTTCCAGGGGCTCCAGTGCCCTGTTCTGGCCTGTGTGGATATCAGGTATGTGCATGGTGCACAGACATGCATACAGGCAAAATACCTATGCACACACAGTACATTTTAAAACTTAAATTTTGTAGACCATGCTGCCACTGGTAGCCACTGGTGGTCAGCCATGTCCAAGTCCAGTGTGTTCTTTGACATAGTGGTAGATTCTTGGGCCATGTCTCCTTTAGCTGTTTGCTGACAAAACTCTAATGACATCACACCACTTCTACACTTTGTGCAAGGAAAAGATTGGTCAGAATTTTCCTCCTTTCACAGAATTATCCCAGAATTCATTTGCTAGGTTAGTGTCTTAGTCAGGGTTACTATTGCTATGATGAAACACCATGACTAAAAGCAACTTCAGGAGGAAAGGGTTTATTTATCTTATGCCTCTATATCACTGCTCATCATCAAAGGAAGTCAGAGCAGGAACCCAAACAGGGCAGGAACCTGGAGGTAGGAGCTGATGCAGCCATGGAGAAGTGCTGCTTACAGGCTTGTTTCTCATAGTTTACTTAGCCTACTTTCTTATAGAGTCTGGGACCACTTGCTCAGGGAGTGGTCCCACCCACAATGGGCTGGGCTTCCCCCATCAATCGTTAATTGAGAAAATGATCTACAGGCTTGCATACAACTCAATCTTATGGGGCATTTCTCAATTGAGGCTCCTTCCTCTCCAGCGACTCTAGCTTGTGTTAAGTTGACACACAACTATCCAGCACAGTTGGTAACTTCACATGTCATCTATTGGTGCTGGAGGCAAATCCATCTATAGGGAGACATCTGAGAATGAGGACTCCACCCTGAAGCACAGAATCCTGGGATCTTGTCTATGGCAAATGCTAACTAAACACAAATGCTTCCCAGTTTTCTGTTTACTCTGCCAAGATGGAGTGGTTGGATGGCAAACATATGATGTTTGGGAAGATGAAAGATGGAACAAGCACCCTGCAAGCCCTGGGGTGCTTGTTTCCAGTAATGCCAAAACCAGCAAGAAACTCACCATCGCCAGCTGTGGACTATGCTAGTACTTTTTGTGGGGAGCTGAGGAAGCTTTGAGTAAATATGCATTGCTTAACGTGGGCATGACCATGTCATGTCAAGAACCAAAGCCTCTGACTCATGGGAAATTGTCGAAGCACACCCTGTCCCACTGCCAGCTCAGAGGGATGACAAAACCTTCCTCTGGTCCCAGTGTGCATATTGGTAGTGTGTATAAAGCTAGCAACATCTCCTCTGGGATGTTTACAGCTTGAAACTGCTGAGACTGCTGGCCTACAGAGACTGTCCGTGGAGACTAGTTGACTCCTTCCCTGTGCTATACGTAATGAACTTGATGAGTTCTGGTTGTTGAGTAGTAGGAGTGCCCTGTTAGAACAAGCACAACCCTCCTGATCCCAGCTTTTCTGTACGCGTGTCTGTCCTTTCTTCTTTCCCTTGATGCCCCAGTCAGGTCAAGTTTCAACTGCACTGGAAGTAATAACATCTGACTTGAGTTCATCTTCACCACCAGACCATTTCTTCTGTAGCTCACGAGTGTCCCCCACCCCATCTGCTGCCAACATCCTGTAACCTTTGTGTTCCCGTGCCAATCCCAAAGATTCGAGGAGAAAGACTATTGACCCAAGTCATCACGACCAAAAAATTAAAGCAGGCTTTTTTATTCGTGTATAAGCATGGGCTGCCACACCTAAGGTGAGGTTCAAGAGGTAGCACTGGACACGAGGAAGACAAAGTTTTTTTTAATAGTTCAGGGGTTGGGGGTTTCCAAATTGGGGATTTTGCAGGTAAAATAGGCAGGGTTACAGGAGCAGAACATAAGCATGACAAATTAGTCAAAAGGACCTAAAACAAAGACCTGATTGCAAGGTAGTCATAGCAACAGGTAGTCATAACAACCTTTTGAAAAGGTAGGATTGCAAGATGGTGCTAATAATTTTTTTTGAAACAAAGATATGGCTGCTGTTTCCTGAAGGCAGTACAGAACCATTGTGCTTCATGGTGTAACATAAAGGTGGGGCACAGCCCAGTCCTTGGGAAGCAGAGATTTCATCACAAGAGGAATGAGCCTAGTTGTCTTTACTATAAGATGGCTTTTAAGCCTCAGAGAGAGGTAGGCTGGTTCATTACTTGCTGCAGCTATTGGGGGGTTCATTTTTTTTTGTTCCCCTCTAAGAGTAGCTGGAATGCAGAACTCAGCTCATGACTATGACTAAAAACAAAGTAAGAAAAAAATGTGAATAAGGGGAGAGGTTTTATGTAGGTATGAGTGAACAGCCAGGGGCATCTGGAAGAGTCCAGAGCACAGAGAGAAAGAAGTAGACTGAATATGGCCAGCAGACTGGCCCTGGCCAGGGCTATCTGTGTGAGAGAGAAGAACAGCAGGGGATCGAGAGAGAAGCAAGACAGAGGAGAGAGAAGGTGGGAGAGACAGAAAGACAGAGAATAGCAGAGTAGCTGGAGGGAGTTTAGGGTGGGGGAGGTGAGAAAGGCTAGGATGCTAGCTAGCATGGACTTTGAAATGTGTAACAGAACAGGTATTGTGGTACTGAGGGAGCCTGGAGACCAACATGAGCTTTGAAATGCTAATAGGCAACACAGGTAGTTCCTTCTGTCACAGGTAAGGGAGGTGACTCCTTTTGGTATATGGGGAATATATACTTATGAAGTATATATATATAGTTATATATATACATATATACTGTATATATACATATATATGTATGTATATATACATATATAAAAAATATATATCCAGTTTTACAAGTTCCTGGGGAATGCTAACTTTTATCTGACCACCTGTAATCCCCCTATAGTCCAGGTTGAGCCCATTTCTGGATATTTGAATTCCCTGTTGGAGTTTGGAGAAATTAGACTTTCCTTTGGACCCAACAATGACAAAATTATAAATCCTGCGTTGTTGAATTCTGCAAAGGACGAGGGACATCAACCCCAAGCAATGTTTCTATTTGTTTATAGCTGCTTATTAACGCCCTCCTGGACAGAAGCTGGAACAACTGTGACTCAGAGAGTACTAATTTGCTTTGCCAGCCACAGGAAGGGGAAGGGTTAAGTCTGAAATCGCAGTGCAGAGACCACCACTCACATATGCTGTCAGTAAGGGTGAGTTTATTTCTCAAAAGAAAATTCCTTCATGAAGGAGTCAACCATCCAAGAAAATGGCAATCCCGAACAAGGCTTACTGGCATTTTTATAGATTGTAAGGAGAATTTCAGCATGGGTGAAGTAATAGGGAACATGATTTGTGGTCAATGAGACAGTTACATGGGTCAATTTGTGATTAGCTAACTTCAAGATAAGACACTCATGTTCTGTAGTGAACAAGAATAAATGTAATAGAATGTAGTGAATAAGAATAAACGTAATGGAATGTAGTAGATAAGAATAATGTAGCAGCATAATAATGTAAAATGTGATGACAAACAATATTGAAAAGCCAAATGTAAGTAAGCAATATTAAAGTCCAGAGAGTGGGCTCTGGACACACCCGGAGGTACCCCTGTGTGCCTGTGTGCACATCTGGACAGTACTGATAAAACTGACCATGCCCATGCGCCCATAGTGTGATTGGCTGAATTTAGCTTAAAAACCCTAGTCTGGCGCAGCTCAGCACGCTGCTCTTGAGTGCTTCGGAGATGTTGCTGCTCTAGGGACCAACCGAGGCTGCGTCCTGCTAACTGAAGACTTGTCGCAGACCACAGTGCTCCAGTCTTGCTGAACCAAAAGAGGAAGTCGGCTGCAGAACACACAGCGCTGCCGGACAGATCGCGAGGCTTGCCTGCGTCTGAGGCCAGACTAGGAGAGGTATTGGAGTGACTGTGTGAGTGAATGTGTGAGATAAGCATAGAATAAAAATCCTTTGTGGAACCAATACCTCCTCTGAGGCTTCTTCCCGCCTGATGAGATCTCGCTCCCGACATGTGTGTCCTGGCATGTGGGGGTTCCAGGCCTTTCTGCATTCCTGTGGCTACACTGTGGTTGCCCTCATCTCTGATTGCCCTTCGGGTGGGGGGATGGGGATGAGGGGGTACTTTTATGGCTTTCTCTTAGAATTTATGACTTTTCAGGGTCAGGCCCAGGGCAAGCTTGAGGTGAAGCCTCCGGCCTAAACTGGAGTCTGTTCTGTCTCCTCAGAAGGAGGAGTAGGTGTCTACAGTCTCTCCCCAAGAATGCACCATAACTCCTACTTTGTAAAAGACAGGGTAGCTTGGAGGCAGGCTGGGGCAGGAATGGAATCCATTATCCTTTTGGAAGCAAAGGGAAAGTCAGGTTCCTGAGTCAGTGGAATATGTAAACAGAGAGGATGGTGGCTCCCCCCATCCCCTTCAGCATCCCCCAGGCCTTTTTGCCTCCCTTCCCTAGGGTGGACTGTAAGGTGAGTTAGGGTCAGAATGGTGGTTCTCTGAATGTTGTGGAGGTGATAAAGACAAAGTCCTGGTGGTGGTATGTCACTGAACCTCCCTTTCCTGTGTGCTCTGTGCCCCAAAGCAAAGGTTGGGGCCTGTCCAGGTGGGACAAATTGGTGTCTGACTCTTTCTGAGGTTACTATGGTGACTGTTCCTTTGGAACCCAGGAATTGGTGTCTGGTCTTTAGACTCAGAATGACTCAGAGGGAAAGATTCTTAGTGCTGATTGCATTGCATACTGGCTTGATGCAGAGGAAGATGTTTTCACATGCAAATGAGGCATGGAGTCGTTTACCTAGGGTGTCCTAAAGCCTGTGCCCTGTGCCATAGCCAAGTTAAGCCTGGACTAGACCGGACCAGATAAATTATAATTTTAGCACGACTAAAAAACAAAACTAAACACTGTTTTTAAAACTGTGGCAGTGAAGTTTTTGAGCAGTACTTATTGCCAGACAGCGCCCTCTAGTGGCCGTGTCTCTGAACTTCATGCCAATGTCAACTTTCTACACTATCACAAGAAGGGACTGTTTGGGGAGCCAGCCTCCAACTTCTTCCCTTCACCTTCTCCCTTCTTTCCCTCTCCTCCTGCATCCCGGGAACTAGGCAAGTACTATCTCACTGAGCTACATCCTCAGCCCTTGTGTGCTTAAAATAACAGAAATCAATCCTCTTACGGTTCTCGCAGAGGCCCAAGTTCAGAGTCTCTGCAGGCTCAGAAATCTTCTGGCAAAGGTTCTGTTTTTCTTCTTTTCTTTCTCTCCCTCCCTTCCTCCCTCTCTTAATTTTTACATTCAAATTCTTTTATTTTTTGGTAGAGGCCTCACATTTACTATGTAGCAGAGGATAATCTTGTACCTTTGATTCTCTGGTTTCTACCTCCTGAGTGGTGGGATAATAGGTCCTATTTTATGTGTTGCTGGGAATGGAATTATTGAACTAGCCTGCCTCCATCTTAGACCTAAAAGCCATCTTCTTCATAGGAAACACAAAATAGGCTCATTCCTGTTTATGATTAAACCTCTGTTTCTCAAGGATTGGGCTATGCCCCACCTGTAACATTAGCTACAAATGGTTCTATTCTGCAAAAGTCATGTCTTTGCTTCAAAAAACCTTTTTTTCAACTTTACCTTTCAATCTTTCCTTTTCAAAAGGTTCTTTATGACTACCTGTTGTCATGAGCACCTTGCAATCATGTCTTTGCTTCAGGAGGTTGTTATGACTAACTTCTTATGCTAATGTTCTGCTCCTGTAACCCTACCTATTTTCCTCCATTTGGAAATCCCCTATCCCTGAGTTACAAAAACCTGGTCTTCCTCATGTCAATGCTGACTTCTCAAAGCCTGACCTTGGGGGAGACAGCCCATGTACATGAATACAAAAGCTTCCTTTAATAATTTGGCCATAATGATTTGGGTCAGTGGTCTTTCTCCTTGAATCTATGGGATTAACATTTGGAGGCCCCAGTGAGATCAAGACCCCAACTCAAATTCAGAAAATCAGAAGCTGGACCCCTTCCTGCTGGCCCTCTGGGACTAAAGAGCTTCTCCCTAGGGGGTATGCATATGCCAAGGCTCCAAGGCACAACTTCAGGTCTGCAGACTCCCTGAGCCAATGGCTGTGTTGTGTCCAGTTTTTGAAATCCCCTTCCTCCCCAAGTACCACCAGGAGACCACCAGTTCTGATGCAAAAGCAAGGAGTCTTTATTCTGCAGAGCAAACCAGTACACTGGGGTCAGGTACCACCACACAAGATGGCTGACCCCGAGCAGCTTCCTGCAAAGGTTTTAAAGGGAGCAGGGGATCTCTCTGATTAGTCAGAACCCAGGCACTGGATTGGCTCATTAAATGTTATTCAGCAATAAGGATTTCTGGGAAAGAGAGTACTTGACATTAAACAGGGAGGTTTATGGGAAAGTGAGTACTAGACATTAAACCGAGGAGAGGTTAGTGCCTTTACCATTAGGGGCATTGGGCTTTTCAGCTGTATAAAAAAAAAAAAAAAAAAAAAAAAAAAAAAAAAAAAAAAAAAAAAAAAAAGAGCAAGCAAGCAGCCAGCTTCTTTTTTGTTGTTATTACTGAGGCCTCCTCTGGTAAGTCATAGAATCTTTTTAACCTGGTTCTGTTCTGGTTCTATAGGAACCCGATCTGGGGACTGATCCCAAAAGATCCAACCCCCTCCCACCCCATCCAGGATAAAAGTGAGACATTCCACAGCCATATGGCTATTTCTGAATACTTGGCAGGTCAACCAGAGCCACCAGTTCTTCTTTTGACTTACCTTGGGACCCTGGAGAAGCCCTGGTGAGCCTGGGGGCCTAGGAATCAGAGAGGCCCAGCACCTGAACACCTATTGTCAGGGTTTCAAAGCATAGGCTGCACAACAAAGCCATGGAACCCTAAGGACCGTCCATGACCCTGAAGGCCAAGAGACTGGATAGACCCAGCCCTGGACATTAAGTATTAACAGGAGCTGAGATAAAAACTGGAGAACCCCGACCTACCTGAAGCAGGGAAACTTGGTACTTAGGAAGCCTCTGGTGGGTTTCCAGCACCTTGGTTGTAGGGAGGCAATTGAGAAAAAGCCTCCTACTTGTTAAAAAAGAAAACAAAACTTCTTTGGTTGAACTGAATGACCCCAATTCTTGTCATTGTCCCTGTTGCTGAATTGGTTTTGTATTTGCTGCCTCTGTCTCTTGTATGTTCTGTGCTGTGTGTATTGGTTTGCTGTCTCTGTTCCTTGTATGCGTTTCTGTGTTACAGGCAGACCTGGGAAGCAGAACAAGCTCTAGCTGCCACTGCTACCATGCCACAGGGCTGGGGCGATACAGACACCCCCTCCTCCAGCATGCCACTCTGAGTGACTTTGTGCATCCTCCACTGCCCTGCCCTAGCCCAAATTTGCCTCTTGCCATGGCTACTTTGATAGTCAAGGCTCAAATTTTCTTTCTGGTCACTGGATTCAGTTTAGCAGCGATTCAAATGTCTTTTGGGTATGGACAATGTTGAAATACTGTTTTATGTTGCTCTGCATTGAAAAGCTGGCTCTAGAGCTGAAAACATTCTATCCTATGTCAGATGATTTACCTGCCTTTGTAGTAGGAAAAACAGCAGGCAGAACAGCTGAGAAAGTTAAAGTATTCGTTCCATTTAGTTGCCTAAACTTTTGCTAAGATATAAACCTTATCTCTAGATTTGTAAGACTTATTATATGAGCTTTATGTACCTCAGGATTTATAAATTTATTGAATATGGTTAAAAATCTGTAAAATCTGTAACAAAAATTGACTTAAAACTTAAAACAGGGTTAATAATTAGAAAGCTCTATAAGTAATCTTAAAACAAATAGCTAATCTGTCAAAGTCTACAGTTTTGGGCAAGTCTTCAGAAATACTTACCTTGCTGCTTTTTTAAATTCATTTACAGCGACAAGCTTTATTTAGCCTCCTGTATATGTTTTTGAGGTTAAACCTAAACAAGTAACCCAAAACAAGTAAAATTTATTTAACATAATGGATTGCCCTCAACACTTTCAGAGATCTGCTGGAAAGGACAGTTACAGTGTTTAAGGGAAAAAGCGCCTTACGCTAGCCGGTGATGCCAGCTCCGAGAGGGGACCCTAAGGCCTCCAAAGAAGACGGACGAGGCACTGATGACCCCGCCTGGACTATCATAATGCTAACTGACAGGACCAGCCTGCCAAGGCAGGCAGTTGTGAGACCGAGGAGAAAAAAAAGGCACACACTGAATCTTTGAGCTCAGATGGTCTGAAGCTCCAGTTTTAATTTTTGCCTCAGTTTCTATACGCTTTTCCTGGGGGTCTATGTGCAGTTACAGCAGTTACAGAGTTAGAAACCACAAGGGAAACAGCAGGTGTACAATCATGAGATTATTAATCACAAGGTGAGACAACATATGAGCAAAACATATTATTCTATAGTTAAACATAAATTTTAGGATAGCAGAACAATCATCTCACTTGGTGGAGCTAATACTCACCCAGAGAAGGAACGTTCCTTAGGCAATCTTTGACTTCCCCCAAACGGGCCGCTTTCAGGCATGTCCTGTTTTGGACTCAGCTTTGCTCAGAAAATCTCACAGTAAAGAAATAGGCGTATAGCCGGAGGCATACAGCAGAATCTAGGCCCAGAGTCAGGGGCTCCCACAACCAACCATTGGAAAAAACTGCCCCATGCCGTGCCTGCCACCAGGGCTTTGCCCAAACTGTGAACACTAGTTTGACTGCCCTACTCAGCTTAAGTGAAAGTGGGGTCAATTGTCCCAAGTTCCTTCTCCACAGAAAAATCTCTCAAATCTGGATCTAGCAGCTGAAGACTGATGCTGTTTTATGTGGCAATTGAAGATCAAGTGCTATCCTGTATGATAGCTGAAGATTATCCACTGCCTCCACTCAAGCCACAGAGACCAGAGGAACCTAGGGTAACCACTTAGGTAGTGGATATCTCTGTTATTTTATTTGATACATACGCTATTTGGTTTCTGTAATTTATCCTTCTCAAATCTCTGATGGTGTTGACAGCTAACTGTAGCTTTATCAATTTGGCATCAGCTAAATCAATGCATTTTGTATATGAAAAGCCAGGCCTTACTTTTCTAGAGCTCTTAGGGTGCCTGATGAAATAGGCAAACTCACAGATAGGTTTGCCTTACTAACAGGCTTCATGTTAAAGGGTAAACAAGTTTCAGATGTACCTTTTATTATTTAAAGAAACTTGCTTTGCAAAGACTGTTCTCAATAATCAACCACTTATTAATTAGATAAAAGTTTAAGGTTTGTATGAATTATAAAGATCTAAAAAAAATTTAACTCATAAGCATCTGAGGGTATAAAAATCTAAGTAAGTTATGGGGATATAAATAATGATTTGAGATATATAAATGTGAGTTACTCTATGCTATTGTTATACTAAGATTTCAAAAGTTCAGAGTTTTAATATTAATCAATGACGTTCTGATAAGCTGACTAGTACTACTGACTACTATTTCAAGTCACAAGCTTAAGATTTTAAATTTCCTCTGGTTTTCTTCTAAATATAGACGTAAAGATGCTTCTCATCATGCTAAAAAAAAAAATCTTTGTTCAATCTGTATATCTAGCCCCCTGGATAGAAAAAAAAATGTTCATGCTTTTTAACCCAAAGCCAAAGCCATATGTCTTGCTGTAACTCAGAGACATGAGTCTACTCCAACTGATTTACAGACAACTGACAACTGTTGGCTCATTTTTTTTTAACCATAGAGTACAGATTACATCAGTACAGATTACAAACAATGGCAATGTAAGCTTCATGGATCCACTTCTCACGGATCAATTGGACTCCAATTAACTATTCCTGTCAACCGACTGCCTAAGCTTCCTTGCCTCACACCTATTCCTGAGGGGAAGCTTCAGATACAAATGCTTCCTTTAACTTCTTTAACTTCTATCCCTAGTTTGTATCTGTCTTGGCAGGTTTTACTTGACCAGTGGACACCATCCAGAGACCAGCTGCAGACTACAAACTGCCCCAAAGGTGATCTACACCATACTAGCTCCAGCTAGACCTACACAACAGGAAAGACCTGGGCTTGCTGAAAGCTGATGTGAACCAGTTCAGTAGACATAATTGCTCCCTGTCTGTTCAGCTGGGTCAGCAAACTAGATGCTTCTGATAAATACTTCATTGCCCTAATTCTCTCCTGGCCTTTGACTAACATTCTAGTTTTTCTGGGCCTCAACAATTGCATCCTAATTTCAGCAGGAAGTAGTTAAGAGAATGCATTGCTCCTTGTCCTTAACAGAAGACTGGAATATTAAAAGATTAAAAGGAAACTCGCTGGCAAAGAGGACAAAATGGCTACCTATAGTGCATACTGGCATACCAAGATTATATGGCCTTAAAATACTTTGTTCTTTCTATGCTAACCAAACAGTTATACTTTATAAACAGTATATGTAACTTTTAATTCATTATAAATTTTGTTCCTCCCCCCAAACACAGATAAAGAATGATAAGACCCTATCAAATATTTGATAGGGACGTATAAGACAAGGGGGAATGACGAACCAGCCTGCCTCCATCTTAGACTTAAAAGCCATCTAATAGTAAAGAAAAAAAAAAGGCTCATTCCTGTTTATCTCTGTTTCTCAAGGCTTGGTCTATTTCCCACCTGTATGTAACCTTAACTACAAATGGTTCTGTACTGCCTGTTTCAGGAAATAGCAACCATTTCTTTGCTTCAGGAAGTTATTATAACCATCTTGCAACCCTACCTTTTTTTCAAAAGGTTGTTATGACTACCTGTTGTTATGACTACCTGCTGTTATGACTACCTTGCTATGACCACCTTGCAATCATGTCTTCGTTATGTTATGTTGTTATGACTAATGTGTTCTGCTCCCACAACCCTGACTATTTTCCTCCATTTGGAAACCCCCTTCCCCTGAGCTACAAAAACCTTGTCTTCCTCATATCCAATGCTGGTCTCTTGGAACATGAATAAAAACACTTGCTTTAATTAATTGCTTGCTTTAATTAATTTGGGTCAGTGGTCTTTCCTCAAATCTTTGGGTTAACAGAACCCTGGGCTTCAAGTATGTTGGGTAAATTGTCTACCAGCTAAGTTTCCTTCTCAGCCCCTCCTCCCACCAACTGAACTTCATTCCCAGTCCTTTCTCCTTTTTTTGCTTTTGTTTTTTGCTCTGTTTTTGAGACAGGGTCTCACTAAATACAGTTGGCTGGTCCAGAACTCACTGTGTAGCCCAGACTGAACTTGACCCTCAGTGATTCTCTTCCCTCAGCTTACTGAGCACTGAGACTAGAAGCATGAGCTGTATAACACTGAAAGATCTTTCAGATATGGGTTAAGGGTGGGGGGGCACTGTGATGGATTGCTGGGGATACATAACAAGTTTATTAGAAGAATTTTTAATTCTGTGGATGGACAGGCAGACAGATAGACAACAACATGGCAGAGTCACTGAAGAGAATTCAAGCCTTAGTGCCAGAGACAGCATGACAGGAGTTATGAAGAGAAATCAGGGTTCAAGTGGCAGAGTTGGGTCCTTGCTTATACCCTCTGAGGAAAAGGGGGTTTTAAGGCACAGGACAAGCTCTCTGATATCATGGCAGGAGGCAGAGAAGAGAGTGGTGGGCAGGATGTTTGACTACCATTACTCTGATGCAAATTAACTTCTCCAGATGTGAGATCTGAGCACCCAGAAGCCTGTAAGTCAGGGACTCACAAGCAATGCCCTCAGTAGAGTGGCTGTGTATCTGTAAGAGGGGAAGAACTGCTTCAGGTGGGACCTGAGCAGTCGACTGAACTGGATTCAAACTTTACATTCTTACACACTTCTCCTCAAAGAATTCTTCTTATGTCTTCCAACTGCTGCTGCTGCTGGCTTCAGCAATCCTTGGGTCCTGCAATGTAACTCCAATTTCCCATACATCTTCATGTGGCTACCTTCTTTCTGCTTCTCATATGGACATTGGTTGTTGAATTTAGGGCCCTCTCTAATCTAGTATGAGTTTTATTATATGTATATTTTTGAAACAGGATTTCTCTGTGTAGGCTGGCTGTTTTGTAGACCAGGTTGCTCTTGAACCAAAGATTTGTCTGCCTCTGCCTCCTGAGCACTGGGATTAAAAGTGTGTGCCAACACTGCCCAGCTGAAGTATGACTTCTTATTAACTAATTACATCACAAGTCTTCTCTTCAAAATGCAAAAATAACACTTATATTGTCTGCTAAGGGAAAGTGACACATTTTGGAGCTTATGAGATGTCAGTTGATTTAATTAAATTAAAAAACAAAAGAAAAGAATATCGAGACTGAATATTGTGGTGAGGCTGGGATCTAAGACATGGTCATGGGATCTTTGGCACAGGAAGTATGGCTGGTGGGGGTGGGTCACTAGGGATCAGCCTTTGAGAACAACAAACCAGTTCTGGTTCCAAATTTTTTTTAAAATAATACTTTTTATTAATCATTTGAGTTTCATACAATGTATCTCAATAATACCCTCTTCCAATTCCTCTCTGTTACACACTCCCACCCCTGTGCCCTCACAAAAGAAACAAAAAGAAAATTAAAGTTAAGCTTGTATGGTAGGAGCATGGATAACAGGCTTCACTATGGTCTTTGGAGGCAGAAGGCTGCTCTGACTTGGCTCACACTAGCTTGAGATGAAGCATGACAAGAATTTGACCCAAAGTTATGCCTCACCACCCTGAGCAGGCTCCCTGGCATCCTGCAAGCACAGGGTATCCTGTAGACTCCCTAACATCCCACAGAGACCAGGTCATCCCAAAGGCACCCAGACATTACACAGGCACCCAGACATCACACAGGCACCCAGTCAGCCGGCAGTCATCAGGACCTCCCACAGGCACCATGCCTCTATCAGGCACCTGGGCACTCCACAAGGACCCGGACATCCCACAAACACCCAGACACCCTGCAGGCACCCCTACATATGAGGGTCCCCCAGTAGGCACCAGGATCTCCCACAGGCACCAAGGAATCCTGCAGACACCCAGGCACCATGCAGGCATCCAGCCAACCAACAAGCACTCAGATATCCTGCAGGCACCAGTCATCCCCCAGGCACCCAGATATCAAGCTGTGCCCAGACATCTCACCTGGATATCCCATAGGCACCAGGACATCCTGAGGGCACAAGGGCATCCTGCAGGTACCCAGACATACTGCAGGCACATGGACACCACACAGACACTCAGACATCATTACACAGGCACCTGGCAATCCCCTAGGCATCTGGTTACCACATAGGCACCTGGTCATCCAGCCAACACCATGGCCTCCAGCAGACACCTGGACATCTAGCAGGCACCAGGACATTCCACAGACACCAGGACCTCCCACAGGCTCTAGGGCCTCCTGCAGGGAGCAGAAATTCCCAAAGGTAACAGAGAATACCATAGAAGTCCAGGCATCATGCAGGCTCTCAGCCAACCCACAGGCATCTGGACATCATGCAGGTACCCAGTCTTTCCACAGATACCTGGACATCACGCAGACACCCAGTCTTTCCACAGACACCTGGACATCACATAGGTACCCAGTCTTTCCACAGACATCTGGACATCACGCAGGCACCCAGTCTTTCCACAGGCACAGGCATCCAGTCATTCAATATCAGGCATCAGTACTTCCCAAATGCATTAGGGCATCTCGAAGGTGCCAGGACAGCCAGCAGGCACCTGGATCTCCACAGGCACATAGACATCACACAGGCTCCAGAGCATCCCACAGGTGGCCAGACATTCTGTCTCCAATTTTGTCTCTTCTTCCTAGTTCAAACCATTTGAGAAGCAGCTGTTGTTGTGTCCCCTTGCTGTGGACTCTTACTCCAGCCACCATGCCTTTCCTACCATGTTCCTACCTTGAACTAGGAGCCAAAAGGAACCTGTCCTCTCTTATGTTTCTTTGTCAAGTACTTGGTACCAGTGATGAGCAAAGTAACTGATACTGAAAACTGGTATCAAGAGTGGTTTGTTGCAGTGATAAACCTGAATGACGTGGAGGCTTTGGAACCAGTTTGGGAGGATGACAGAATTTGGAGTTATGGGCTAAAGGCTACCTAGAGTGCTGGAAGAAAAGATCAGTGGGCACTTGTGGAGTGTGGAAGGCCAGAACACCAACACAGATGCAGAGAGTGTTCATCAGGTTTCAGAGGGGAACAAGAACACTATTGAGAATTGAAACATTCTTGTTACATTCAAGCAAGGAATTATATTCTGTCTGTGTCCAGAAATTTTGAATGTGGCTTAACTCAAAATTAATGAACTAATGGTTGGGTGGAAGGAGTTTCCTGACATCATAGCATTTGGGCTGTAGTTTGGATATTGCTCTTTGTGTGTAGCCTGGGGTCTAATAAGAATTCAGACCACGGGGCAGTGGTGACTCACACCTTTAATCCTAACACTCGAGGCAGAGGCAGATAGATCATGAGTTTGAGGCCAGTCTGGTCTACAGAGTGAGTTCTAGGACAGCAAGGACTACACCAAGAACCCCTGTCTGGAAAAACCAAAAAGAAAAACAAAAGAATTCAGAGCAAAAAATGTGACAGAAAGATGTGAAACTTGTGACCAGGCAAGACAGTGTGTAGGCTCCTCCATATTGTGTTCTTGCTCAGGCCATTTCAGGTTTAACTAGAATTTGATTTCCTTGAATTCTGTGGAAAATTACCCAACTCTGTTCTAGAAACCAAGATGCCCCAACTAGTAACTTAGCTTCTGTGAAACTGTTTGCTTGTGCAGATCTCCCTTCCCCTCCAGCTGCTGAGCAAGATAACAGGATGTGGTTTTTACCTTTAAAAGCCATTGATCTATCAATAGATAGATTGGGTCCTGGATACCTGGTATAGTCTCAGCAGCTGGAATAAAGTCTTTCAATTGGTTGTAAAGTGTATCTGAGTAATCATCTCTGGTAGGCTTCTTGTAATAGTGACACTAAAGTGAAGTAAAGCACAAGGAAAATGTCTTAATGACAAGTACTCACCCTTGGAAAGCTCCAGGATATACAGATGCAGACACATTTGAAAATCTTTTATTTAAAGGGAGAGTCCAGGCAGGAGAGATGGCTCAGTTGGTAAAGGCACTTGCTGCCAAGATGGCGACCTGAGTTCCATCCCCTGGACAGACATGGATTAACAACAATCTTGGGCATGTGAGCACAAGGAGACAAGAAACAGAGAAGCGAAGTGCGAAGAGTTAGTTCAATCAGGAAGTTTGAGTGCAGCCAGCTCATAGACAAGAGAAGCCAAGAAGAGAAGAGCCAGTCCAGCACAAGCAGAGAGAAAGCAAAGAGTCAGAAGCAGACAGTTTACAATTTACAGTTTAGAGTTCAGAAGACAGCTACTCAGACTGAGCTCAGTCAGCAATAAGTCTCAGAAACTGAAACATTTTAAATTTACAGATTAGCTTGTACAGAGGCTGAATCCTTGTTGGTCTGAGTTTGCATCTTGAAGATTAGATTGTATGGAGGCTGAAACCTTCTAGGTCTAGGCTTAAGATTAGATTGTACAGAGGCTGAAACCCTCCAGGACAGGGGATTGAATTAGCAAAGAATAAACTGTCCTCTGCCATGAACCATGAGAATAAATAAGAAAATCAATGCTTACTTCTACGACTACATCATATTTCTCAAGATTTCTTTTAAAACCCAATCTTTATGTTAAGACCCTAAAGATGGACTTTGTGTCAATGTAGCCTTTTACTTTTTCCCAATTTTCCATATTGAAAACTTCTCCTTCTCAGCTTTTCACTACAGTCAGTGTTCTGAGACCATCTTGGTTGCTATGTGGAGATGAATGTCATCCCAATACTAACTTGCAGAGCAAATCTACATCTTCAGTACCCGATGCTGGTGTAAAGCATCATTCAGCTTCAGATATGGAGCTCCTATCCTCCCCAGAACTGATTCTGATTCCCTTGAGGATAAGGCCTAATGTGGACTGAGCAAATACCTATTCACCCATTGAGTCTGTTAAATGGCAATTGTCATAATTCAGATGATTGATCTATAGAAGGCATCTTTTCATTCCTGATCACTGCATTTTAGTGAAATGGCTATGAAGTTTGCTTTATGTAGCTTTCCTTTCTTCTTTCTTTTTTTCTTCTTTTCTTCTGTTAGGGGCAGACAGAAGGAGACCCCCGAGAAATCACCAGGACTCCAGATTGATGCAAAAACAAGAGGTTTATTTCCAATGCATTGGGGTCTACCCTCACAGGGTAGACTTACTTAGAGTAAGTATTGCTTATATAGAAATTTCAAAGGTAAAGCTTAGCAATGGGGTATTAGGCACGATTCTATTGGTTACATAGCTATGTGAGTATTAACCTTTAAACTGATTGGTGCTGGCATATAGCAAGGTCAGGGGCACTAGAAAATGTAAACTTAGGGTCTTAGTCAACGTGGGTGGGTGGGGAGATTCTTAGCCCAAGGCCATTAGTCAGTGGTCCATATCTTGTTTGTCTTAGAAATTGTTTTTCTTACTCTAGTTCTGGGAACTGTTCTGAGTCACCTTGCCTCTGACTTGGGCCTACACAGTTTTGGTGCTCTTAGAAGCCTGATTAAAGTTTGGCTGCTTTGGTTTTTGCCCTTTCACTTCCCTTCTCTTCCTTCCTTCCTTCCTTCCTTCCTTCCTTCCTTCCTTCCTCCTTCCTCCCTCCTTTCTTTCCTCCTTCTTTCTTTCTTTCTTTCTTTCTTTCTTTCTTTCTTTCTTTCTTTCTTTCTTTCTTTCTTTCTTTCTTTCTTTCTTCCTTCCTTTCTTTCAAGACAGGGTCTCACTACATAGCCCTGATTGAACTTATTATGTAGACAAGGCTGGCCTTGGACTCATAGAGAGCTGCCTGCCTCAGTCTCTGGAGTGCTTGGGATAAAAGATGGGTACCACCTGGCTTCTTGTGTAACTTTGATTTGATCCAAAGAAACTATATTGATGGTAGTTTCAGGAGAGAATGGTTAAATCATATGCAAAGGTGGGCCCATGGGAATTAAAGCTGATTGTTCAATGAAAACTCTGAAAGCCAGAAGGGCTTGGAAAGATGTATTTTACGTTTTCAAAGAGCATATCTGCCAATCCTGACCAGTATGTTCAGAAAACCCATCTATCTAAATTGATATATAAATAAAAACTTTCCATGATAGAAACAGATTGAAAGAATATATGACCACTAAGTCAACCTTCTAGAGGATGGTGCAAGGAATATTATGAACTAAAGAACAGGAAAAAGCCAGAGGGTGACAGGGGAAGAAATAAATGATGCTAGGCCTATCGATGTACAGAAGCTCCCCTCAGCAAACAAACAAACACTACATCTTTTGCATCTTGGTGGCCCAACAGAACTAGATTATAAGACCTCATTGTGAAAACACAAACACACTTTAATTGTAAGACATAGAAAATATTTCTGAACTGGCCAGGAAATTCTCCACCTTCTGGGCAGCTTTCATAGTGCTAGAAGACATGATGCAGGTGCCCAGGGAAGGAAAGATATTAGTGGTGTTATCCAGTGGTGAACCCTGCATGCTACATTATGGATCTAGCAGGCAAGGTGTATCAATTGGTGCAACCAGGACATAAAAGCTATGGGGGTAACCAACTGCTTCTGGGTTATGTCTGAGGCCTGCTGTACAGGAGGGAATTCATGTCCAGTATTGTAAAACTGAGCAAACAAACAAACAAATAACAAAGCCCCACCCCCAACCCATCAACCAAAAACCAAAACCAACCCATATCTAGTGTGGTAGTTTGAATGATAATGGCCCCATAGGCTTCATTTGTTTGAATGCTTGGTCTCCAGTTTGGTGGAACTGTTTGGGAGGGATTAGAAGGTATGGCTTTGTAGCGGGAGGTGTGTTACTGGGTGTGGGTTTAGAGATTTCAAACTCCCACTCCGTTTATTGTTAGCTCACTCTCTTCCTCCTACTTGCAGAGAAAGTGTAAGCCCTCAGCCACTGCTCTAGCAGCACACCTGCTTGCTGCCATGCTCTCCACCATGATGGTCAGGGACTCACCCTCTGAAACTGTAAGGCCCCAATAAACTCTTTCTGCTATCAGTTTTTTTTTAACTAGCTAAGATTGTCTGGTAAGTCACAAGCCCTAGGAGAGGAACCTACTACAGTTATCTTGTTGATGGATATGTTGTCACCTGCCTATGAGATATTTGTGTTCATACAGGTAGATTAGTACATCCTTCAACTTAGGCCAGACAAGCTCCTTTCTGAAGTGGTCAGCAGTTAATGCAGGATCTCATAACTGGTCTAAGTGCTGAGAATAAATGGTCATTGAATGATCAGCCCTAAAAGAGACATGTATATCAGCGTCCACCCACAGTTTCAGGAAAAATCGTGGAAGGGGAGAGGAATGTAAGAGCTGGAGGCTGAAGAGGAATGCTGTGAAATGTTGTCTTCTGGACATGATGTGGCCATGGTATTCATGAACTCTATGTAGCTATGGGCATAGGCATAAGCCTTGCACAAGGTGGAGACAAGAAGAATGGTCAGTATTCCAATAGGCAGCACTAGATGAACCTGATGAGTTAAAGAAAAAGACATAGAACAGGAAGGGGAACATGGTAGGGAAACCTGGGGGTAGTGAGAATAGGATGCTATGTTGGATTTGATCAAGTTGCATTTTCACACCTATGAAATTATCAAAGAATGAATTAAGATAGTCTACTAAGATAAAACGTAAGTAAAATCCTAAAAAGAGAAAATTGACATATATATGTGAAATGGAAAACTTAAGGCATAGAAGTGAATTCTCCAATCACTAAGCAAGTATGAAGTCTTTCTGGTAATTTCCAAGCTTACATTTCCTCTGAACATGGCACAAAATGAGACGTATTTTTAAAAATGTTTTTTATGTTAGGTTCTTTGACCTTTCTCAGTGTAACCAGTACTATGCCTTTACACAATCACTAATCTTATTTTTGATTTGAAAACAAAATAAAAATGTTAATTAAAAAGTCAATTAAAATATACCAAAGATGTTAACGTGGACACTTGCAACTTTGAAGCTGTTAGTGAAAAACATGAGGTACACTGTTTAGGACATAGAGATGGGTAAGGAATTTCTTAAAAGGGCTCCAATAGCCCAGGAAACAGCACTAGACATCCACAAATGAGCAAAAGAAACAATAGGAAAGGGACTTAATAGCTAGAGTACATACTGAACTCAAAACTTAAATGTAAAACCCAAACAAAATCCAAACAATAGGAGCAACAAACAAACAGGCATCTGAATTGGGCAGGTGGTTCTCAAAAAAAGCACAAGTAGCCAATAAATACACCAGAAAATATTCAATGTCTTTAGCCATCATGGGGATTTAAATTAAAACCACACCAAGATTCTTTTTATCCTAGTCAGAGCTGGTCTAAAAACAATAACAGTAAAATTGAATTGATAGCCCATCTCACCCTAGTCAGAATGTCTATCATCAAGAAGACAAGCAGTTTTGGTGGGGAAAAGAATGTTTCTATACTGCTTATGGGAATGTAAAGCAGTATAGTGCACTTACTATGGAAGTGAGAACGAAAGTCCCTTTAAAAAATAAAAGTAGAACTACCTTACAATATAACTATATCATCCTGGGCAAATAGCCAAAGGAATAAAATAACCACAAAGCTACTGGCATATTCACAATAATCATGGTTATTCACAGCATCCAGAATACATGTATTCAGCCTGGAAGTCAATCAACAGATGGATTGGTAGTCATAATGTAGTATGTAGACAGAATGGAGCTCTATTCAGTCATAAAGAAATATGAAATCATATCATTTACAAGGAGATATATAGAACTTATTTTATTAAGCAAAATAAACCAAGCCCAGAAAGACACTTACCATATATTTCTCTTTATTTGTGGATTTAAGATTAAAGTAAGATTACAAACATATGGAAGTGGGAATTGGCTGTAATGCCAATGGTGCAAGTGGATGGTAATGTCCTAACAAGTCTTATTATTTTTGGATGCCAATTAAAACAAAAAGGAGACTAAGACAAGACAAGCTGTTACTACTTGGCTCCTTCTGTGCCTACCTGGACTTGAGACATATTACCTCTTCCTTTGACCTAACCTTTGCATTATTATACCCTTGAGATGGAGCAGGTTCAACTTGAAGACAATCTGCAGAAATGGATAGATACAGGATAGGTTGAAGACAGAATGCAGAACAATATAGAGTAGGAAGATGACTTGGTGCATAAAGTGCTTGGCTCACAAGATGAAGATCTGAGTTCATATTCCAAGAAACTATATAAAGAGGCAGGGGTTGAAGTCTGTAATCCCACTGATGAATGAAGACAGGGCCATTCCTGGAAGAGAGTCAAGTAGCCTGCAACACATGGTGAAATTCCAGGTCAATGAAACCCTCATTCTGATTTCATTTATGTTGCTGTTACAAAATACTCTGACAACTACCATGTCCTGAGGCTTTCCTTATCAAATAACTTAAGACTACCCCTACTACCACCTCACAGACACCAATCCAACATAAACAAACCTAGCTTGAATCTTGTTTTCTGTTTATTTTTACTTTGTTTGTTTTCTGAGACAGGATTTCTCTGTTGTAACTCTGGCTGTCCTGGAACTTACTCTGTAGACCTGAATCTCTCTTGACTGGTGATTCTAAGTTGTGTCAAGTTGACAACGATAGCTGACCATCAAATGAAATTAAATTTGCAGGTAAGTTGATGGAACTGAAAAACATTATACTGAGTGAGTGAGCCAGATCCAGAAGACAAATGTTATATGTTCTCATTCATATGTGGATCTTAGCATCAAAGTTTTAGATTTGCATGTTTAACTTGGAGCACCAGTAAATATAGGAAACTAGAAAAGGACTTTTGTTGGGAAAGGAGAAGAAAGATCTCAAAGGAGGGGACAGAATAGACACAGCTGATATGAAGGGGAAAGTAGGAATGATGGAGAGGGATGTTGTGGTGAGTCAGATAAGAAATGGCTCCTCCAAAGGCTCATAGATTTGAATGCTTAGTCATAAGGGGGGTGTCACTATTAGGAGGTGTGTCCTTGTGGGGTAGGTATGGCCTCATTGGAGGAAATGTGTAAATGGGAGTGGGTTTGGGTTTTTCAGAAGCCCAAGCCAGGCCCAGGGTGCTCTCTTCCTACTGCCTGTGGATCCAAATATAGAACTCTCATCTTCTCCAGCACCATGTCTACCTGCATGCCTGCATGCTTCCTGCAATGATGACAATGGACTAAACCTCTGAAACTGCAAACAAGTCCCATTAAATGCTTTCCTTTATCAGAGTTACCATTGTCATGGTGTCTCTTCACAGCAATAGAATATTGACTAAGACAGAAGTTTAAGTGGGAAGAGGGATGAAGAGGGGGCATTGAGAGGAGGGAGTGGAGGGAGGGGTAACTAATATTAAGAATGTTTGAAAAAGCTACATGGAAATATACTTTATAATTATGAATAAATTGGAATTATCCTATACAGATAATGCTCCTCCTGGAAGCCATAGGTTGCTAAATAAAAATTCCAATGCCAATTAACGGATAGCTACCTTTGAGATATTGATCAGAGGTGTCATGGTGTCATGGTGTCATGGAGATCCCAAACAATACAGGATAGTTACACGGTGATTATAGGACATGGAGAAATCAAGTTGGTACTGACCAGGAAATTTTTTCTTTGCTGGCTAGCTCTTGTAGTACTTTTATAGATGGTAATACATAGCCTGTCAGTAGAAAAAGTCATCAGCAGTCTCATCTCAGTGTAAACTCTGTCCAACATAGCAAGATATGCCAATGGGTGCAATAGTGGTATGCACGTTACAGGGGTAACCAACTGCTTTCTGATTGTATTTAAGGCCTGCTCCACAGGATGAAACACATGCTTAGGACTGTGAATCTGGCCAAGAACCCACATTTGGGGAACTCACAGCCCACAGTGTTGAACCTATTACTATCGTTTTGCTAAATGGACATAATATGTAACTGCCCTTTAAATTTGTACTTCTGTATCTGTAGATTAGATCAGCTCTCAGACTCCAACAGGGAAATTTCTTTGTGCAGTGAATGATGGTTAATGAACAAACTCATAACTGGTCAAAGCACAGAGAATAAGTGTCTCACTGGCAAATAGGACAACTGTAACAGCCCTTTCTCCAAAGGCTCAGGGGCCACAGAGGGATAGCAGACAGAAAGGTTGTAAGAGCCAGAGGTTGGGGAAAACCAAAGCAAATGTCTTTTGAGCAAGACAGGACCACTGCACTCATGCATTCACAGAAGCCATGGTTGCCTGCACAAAGGCAGCACAGAGTGGGGAGGTGCCCATAAGCCCCCATCCCCATCCCTAATTGAGGAGATGTTGAACACTGACTTCTGGGGGAGGAGAGTCAGGTTTCTTTAAGGATGTGTCTGCTGGTAGGTCAACCGAGCTTGTTTGAACACCAGCAACAAGAAAGGTAACATGAAAGGAGGTGGAAAAATGGGGGATGGTCCTGGGAGGAGGGAGCAAGGGGGAGAATCAAGGGAAGAATATGATTAAAATACATTGTATACATTATGAAATTCTCAAAGAATTAATAAAAATAGTCTAAAAGCTATCACAACCTTATCTCAAAACTAAGAAAGGAGTCACCTGAGCACCTGCACACGCTTAAAGTTTTCTTCCAGTTTTAATGTACATAGGGTGCATGCATGTACCCACATGTCTAACACACACACAGTAAATGAACATACACTCAGAACCATTTAGTCCATCCTGATTTGCATTCATTATTTCCAACAATTTTATTTTCTTTCCCTGAAGAAATCACAAAACTTAATAGAACTAGAATTAGAACTCTGTATCACTTTAGGACTGATGGGAAGAGGTGAGAGTTTAGTTCACCATTGTTCAAGTCTTTTCTCCTGAACAAACTGCCTGTGAGGCCCCTCTGCATCTGGTGGCAAAAGGGCCAAGTACACAGGGGTCTCTGCTCCTTCCTCTGGGATTTTGGTGACTTCTGGTCCTGCCATGTCGGTTCTCACCCACCTGGGACAACAGGCATTCAGGAGGATTTTGTCCCCTCTCCTTTGCTCATTGAGTTTCCTGGCGAGGATTCTGGACAGGACTGTCACCCCAATCTTGGTCACCCCATATGCACTATTAGGCCAGCCTTCTTTCTCATGCACTCCTTTCTTTGTATCTTCCACAAACTTGTTCATGAGCCCCACCAGCTCCTCCTCTGTGATGGTCTTGCTTCAAAACTTCTGCAGCTCTGGGCTGCAGTCTTTTACGGCTCTGAGACTAATTATACCTGACACATTCACCACTCTGCCTAACACACAGCATAAACACAGAAATGATGAGTACCAAGTAGCAGGGGATGTATCCTAGAAAAATTCCCACTTGAGAGGAAATCAGCAGTGTACATTTGGAGAAGAGCATATAGAGACAGTACTATGACAGCACAAGGCAAGCGTAAGGCAGATTGAGTAGGCAAATGGCATTGAAAACAGCTGCCCTGTGAGGTCTCTGGAGCACAGCCTTAAGGAGTACTGGAATCATCTAGGAGGATAGACTAGGACAAAGGGCAGGTGTTTAAATTGTACACATGTGTTTTTAAAGTAGTTATTTGACTTTATTGGTATTCTGTAACACAGAGACATGTGTGTCCTCCACAGTGCAGATACCTTTGATGCTTCCAGTGAACCTTTTGTTGGTGATGAGACAAGACTTCCCAGGTGTATTGTGAAGGACTAATGTGGGAAAGAGTTCATACTAGTTACTTCTACCCACTCTCCCGTTTTATGCTCCTGTCACCATAACTAAGCTGCCCCGTGAAAGGAATAGCACTAGCTGCAGTAGGATGGGAAATTCGCAAAAAAAGCCACCTGAGAGAGGCTCACTGACCAAATCATTTGTGGCATTGGAAGAATTTATAATGAAAGCTATGATAATTTGTCATATACAGGTCATTGGGGAGCTAAAATGAGCCTGGAGGAAAGTGGAGTTAGATTATAGTCAGTTCTATAAACTCTGCTGAGGGAGTGGCTTCTCACTCAAGAATTTTGGTGGGGAATAGCAAGCCAGACAACACAGAAGAAAAGGAAAGGGCCAGGAGAGTTTGTAACCATGTGGATTGGCAGCCTCGGGTCTTAGGTATGATTGGGCTGACAGTCAGGGAAGCAGGAGACTCTTAGGCATGATAGAGGTAGAAAGGCAAAAGGATGAATGTATGTCAGGAGAAGGGAATTCTGGGAGTGCTCATGATAGGTGTAAAAGTTTTCTGGGTAGTGCATCTAGCGGGTGTTTTGGTGAAAGTTTTACCAGTCTAAGTGTGGTCATTCAGATAGTAGAGCATTGGACACAGAGAGGGGCATGAGACAAATGGACTTAAAACTAAGACTTGAGGAAGTAAAACGAGGCAGATATTCAAATCATGATGTCACAATGAGCTTCAGTGATTTCTGGAGAAACAATGACAGGATGGAGGCCAGCAAGTGCAGCTGCAGCTGGAATGGGAGAAAACACTGGACCTGGAAAGGAGATGCCAGGCATAGCTCAGGCAGGCAGAGACTCAGAGGGGTTTTAGTAGAGGGAGTAGCTCATTGTAGACAGCCTGAGTACCAAAAAAGTTTGTTTTCATTGCTGCTTCTGCTTGAATGTGAAAGTGCCTTATAGGGGAGAAAGAGAATAATGAGGAAGGGCAGTCATTAGTCAGAACTTAATACAACAATGGACTTGAAGTCTAATTAGGTAAGTCCTACTGTGGTGGTTAGAGTGAGAACGGACCCCACAGGCTCATATATTTGCCTGCTCAGTTAATAGGGAGTAGAACTGTTTGATAAGGATTAGGAGGTGTGGCCTTGTTTGAATAGGTATATCAGTAGAAGTGGGCTTTGAGTTTCAACCCTCCCCCCAGCTGCTTGCAGATCAGGATGGAAAGCTCTCAGCTGCTGCTCAAGTTCCATGCCTGTCTTCTTCTCTACATAGTGATCATGGACCAACACTCAAACTGTAAGCAAGGCCCCAGTGAAATGCTTCCTTTTATAAGTTGCCTTGGTCATTGTGTTTCTTCATAGTAGAACAGTAACTGAGATAAATACCAACAAGAAATCATTGTGTCTGTGTGAGATTCCTGGTTTGATAATGCTGTATTTTATCACCTGGCATCACTAAGCTACTCCTGTAGCTTAGGTGAAGGCATCCTACAAGGAATCTAGGTGCAAAAGACCCCTTCCCCCATTTCTTGCTTATTTCAAAATCAGGTAGAACTAAACCCAACTGGCTCTAAGGTCCAATCACAGACATCCACTTGACATAAACCTACAAAAGACCCCAGAGTCAAGCCAGATAACTGGTTAGGTTATAAGGGTCTTTGAGTGGAATTTTCTGGGTTCTGGTGTATTAGGCTACAGAACTATAGTTATGCCATTGTTGGACCTCAGAGATCCAAACTGGGACCCCCAGGGCCCAAACTGGAACGCCGCACCCCCACAGAGACTCACAGATGGGATATCGATGCAAATAGCAAGAGGATTTATTCCAGTATACTGGGGCCGTCCTAACACGCAGGATAGAAGCAACCACGAGGAGCAAATTGTGAAGCTTTTTATACAGTTGAAACGGTTTCTGGGCACAAAACGAGTTGGGACAAGTTGATTGGTCCCCAAATTGTTTTCCCATTTTGATAGGTAGGGGCCAGTTAACCTTTAAGCTGATTGGTGCTGGCATATAGCAAGGTTGCGGGCTCCTAGAAAATGTAAACTTTAGGGTCTTAGTCAATGTGGGTGGGGGGAAGACCCTTAGCCCGAGGCCATGGGCTGTCTACCTGGGGAAACTCTTTTAGCCCAAGGCCGTCTTGTTTGTCTTAGAAAGTGTTTTTCTTTAACTCTGGGAACTGTTTTGGGTCATGGTGCTCCTGGCTTGGGCCTACACAATTTTCGTGCTCTTAGAAGCCTGACTAAAGTTGGCTGCTTTGGTCTTTCTCTATACTAGGGACCTGAATCTTAAGGTGGGACCCCCACACCATCTCATGAAAGTATTCCTAAGAATACGTTAAGTGCTAAAACTATCCTGAGTAAAACTAGTCTCTGGACCAGCCTTAAGTTCCTTTACAATGTGACCCTGATTTAAGTTAACTGCCTGAAGGTTTAACCCTTGTCTCTCTGCTCTGTGAAGGAGGCTTGCTTGTTGCAGATGTCCTGAGCTGCCTTTCCACATATGTCACAATTGCTTTTTTCTTCTTTTCTCAACTGGTGGCCTTGGCTGGCTGCTTCCGGCTAGTCTGCTCTTGTCAGTCCCGTCAGCAGTTAATAAAGATTCCATTCCTCTTATTCAGACCTCTTGGAAGTTTTTCTCTTTAGGTACCCCACAACACTGGAATATTCATTCTGCTCTTACTGAAGCACTCAGCCTATCTGGCTCCTCTTGAGGAGTCTGTTGTGATCTCCACAAGCCAGTGCACTGCCAGCCAAGAGCAGATGACCTGGATGGATGTCCTTGAAGAAGTTCCATTTTCTTGGTGGCCTATTCTTGGTGCCAATGCCCGCATTGTTGACTAGCTCGTCCAGTCCCCAGTACTCCTTGAGCAGAAAGTCGCGCATGGATGCTCTGCAGGTCGTCTGCTGGGAGCCCCAATACCCTGGCAACATGGTTGAAGTCTGTTGACAAGGTTCCAGACTCTCCGGCTGGGAATTTCGGCTTACCAGCCATTTTGTTCCTTTCTCCCCTTTGCTGTAATGGCGACAAAAGCCTTTCATTATGTCTGCATGGCCTAGTAATACCTTAGCTGGCTGGTGTTAGCTGAGAAGGAGAAGCAGCCATTTTTTACTCAAAAGTAATTGCCATTGTAAAATATCTTGCAGGCTTCTAAGTCCTGGCATGTGTAAAGCTACCTATTCATATTGATAGTACATTCTAAAGGATATTCCTGGAATGGGTGTTGGTCCTCTCAGGAAGAGACAAGCCTTTAACAGATAGAAGCAAAAGGGGCCTAGATAGAGAAAAAGAAATACACACCAAACAGCTAAAAACCATAAAATAAAAACCTTCTTTGCCTACATGGCACTCTACTCTGAGGCAGATGGAGATATCATTCAGCTAACAGTATTAAGTCAAATGTTCTTTCATAGCAAACAAGATAAGTTGCAGGAGGAAGGGCATCCAGCCCCTACCTGGGAGTGACTACATCTACATATGAAACCAGTACCTCTAAAGGCCTGAGCAACATCTACATACCAAAAAACTATATTTGGTTGTTTAAACTTCTTGCCAGAGCAATTCTGTCTCTTTCTGGTGTGACCCCTTCCCCTGGTAACGTATATTGTCAGTCTCTCCCTCCTTCTTTTTTTGGTGTGGGTTTTTTCCACTGACAAGGCACATTGTCAGTCTCTCTCTTGCCCCTCTCTTTTCTTAATATGTATACTGTTAATTCCCCTATTAAAAACGCTCCTGTGTTTTACTTCTAAAGCGTTCTATGTGTCATTTGGAAGTGCGATCCTGCAGGCCATTTCCTTGGGTCCCATAAAAGAATGAACTACTCTGTTCGTTTGTCATTCCTCATTTTTCCTACACTCGTACTCCCTCCTTCGTGAACCCATTTGTGGAAAAGGCTGGTTCCCTCCACAGTCGTCGATGTCCAGCTGGTGGAAGCTCGGGCTCAGGCCCTCCTCCTGCAGCTGCTGCACCGCTGCTGTTGGGTTCCCGAACCGGACCCCAACTTGATGACGCGCCCACAGAGAGACACAGTCAGATAATCGATGCAAAAAGCAAGAGGTTTATTAACCAGCGCTGGGGCCGTTCTAACACGCAGGATAGAAGCGGCCCCGAGGAGCAGAAAACGAAGCTTTTTATACAAAATACAGACAGTTGCTAGGCATAAACCGATTTGGTACAAGTCGATTGGTCCCCAAATTGTTTTTCTATTTTGATAGGTTAGGGCCAATTAACCTTTAAGCTGATTGGAGCTGGCATATAGCAAGGTCGTGGGCACCAGGAAATGTACACTTAGGGTCTTAGTCAACGTGGAAAGTCCCTTGCCCAAGGCTAATAGGCAGCAGCTGGAGCTGTCTCTCATACTTTAGTTTTGGGAATTTGGGATGGGTCACAGTGCCCTTGAATTAAGCCTGACAATAATTGTTTTATGGTTTCTGGGGTGGGCTAGTTCTTGGAACAGGGAGTTCTGGAAAGTACTCAATAATTATTGTATTGAGTAGAGAAAGCCTAAGTTCCAGTTAAGAGTTTAGGATTAATGCCCAGGGCGGGGGGTCTCCGGCCTCACACTGCCCAGCCCGGTGCCTCATCCTGCGAGGTGAGCACCACGTCCCCGGGAACTTCCAACATCTGTCATCCGTGATCGCAAAGCTGATGCCTTTGTTAGCCCCGGTCACCAGTGCTATGTGGTTGCTGGATGGCATTCTGAGTGGATATGGAGAGGCATCTGCCGGAAGTAACTCAGTTGACTCCGGGTTACTAGATATAGTCGGACTTATGAGTCTGTGTGGACATCTGGAGATTGTGTGCCTGGGGACTGGGCCCAGAGTGCAGGCACCTGAACAGTCTTGGGCAGCGTTCTTGGCATGACCGGGTGGCGCTTCAGAGCAAACAAGATAGGCGAGTCTGAGTTAGTGATGACTGAAGTGTCCAACCCACAGAGAGACATCTTAGTTTCTCAGTGGTCAGTCGTCTTTATTGGTGTTTAACCAGTGATGGTACATCTGCTGGCATTGTTCATGGACTCAGTTTTATAGCAGCTTACCACAAGAGAAATTGGCTTGCTTGTAATAGTCAGAACATGGAACATGTTGGTAGACAGTTGAAACAGGGAAAAAGGTGAGGCCGGATTGTAGAGACTCTGAGTACCCACCCAAGCTTTCTCTTGGAAGTCTTTTAGAGATCACGGTCAGGCTGGCCTGCAAAGGAAAGCACCAAGAAGGGAAGCCTGGACTTTGCCAAAACAGCTCATGTGGCTCCTGGCAGCTGCCTACTTGGCAGCCAAGAACCATTTTGTTGGCCATATGATTAGGTCTGACCTTTCATTCCTGCTTCTTTAAGTGTCGTTAATGATTTCTGAGGCTCCCTAGCTTTTCACTGAGCTTCAAGAAATGGGCTGCCTGATTTTTTTTCTTCCTTCCCGGAGTTTATAATATTTTTCTGCAAATGAAGTAACTCTTTGCAGCGAGTGTAGAATGAACTGTAAAGAATGAGGAAGGATCTGATGGCTATTCATTGCTTGTATGAAAAAAAAAAAAAACCTGCTCGCTAATTCTTGCTAGATTTTCCATAGATGGTAGGAAACATTCTTTAGTTGTCACAGGCTTACACATCTGGGTCCTGGAAGCCATCATCCTTCCTGCAGATGAGAATGGCAACTTCCAGGGCACAGGTAGTACCACAGAGTCCTTTAGAGAACAGCAGGGTACACTTTTTTGTTTAAATTTCAATAAAAATTATGATACTAATTATTGCATTGCTGAGCACATTTCCCCTCTATTTTTCTTACCCCCTCCCATTGGTTAGTTGACCTTTGTTCTGCTTTCACATCATGCATGCTTACGCATATCTCTTCTAAATCTTGGACCCACAAATGGGAAAAGGCATGTGATGTTTCTCTTTCTGAGGCTGACTTAATCTGATGCCTAATAGGATTATTTTTAGTCGCATCCAATTTCCCTGTAAATGATGAAACTTAGCTTTTCTTTAAGGCCAAGAAGTTCCATTGTGTGTATGTGTGTTTGTGTGTGTATACCTGTGTGTGCATACACACTTATACACATTTCCTTTATGCATTCCTGTTGTAGAAGTTTATTTTTAATTCTGTATAAAATAATTGTTTCGTGCACTGTTGAGTGAGGGGCTGCCCAGGTGTTAGCATTTTGTATTGTCTGCAGGATTTTTGTGGGGGATGTTTGATTGCACATTATCTATACCTGTTATCAGTAGAACACCTGAGGAGTTCTGGATCAATGAAAACACCTGAGCTCAGATACTCATGGTTCCACTGCCCAGTATGGCGCTGGCCAGGACAGTGGTTCCCTCTGCTGAGGTATGGCAGGGTTTGCACCTATGTAGTGACTGGACTAGTTTACATCCCCCAAAGCAGTAGCCATGGATTCTTCTTGCTGCTATTTGTTAACCTTTAAATTTTATTTATTATTTTATTTTTGTGTGTATGAGTGTTTTGTCTGCATGTATGCATGTACACCATTTGTATTCCTGGTACCAATGGGGTCCAGAAGAGAGCGTCAGATTCCCTGGCACTGGACTTACAGTTGTGAGTCTCCTTATAGGTATTGGGAACTGAACCTGCAAGAGCAGACAATACTCTCAACTGCTCTCAACTCTCAACTGCTGAGCCATCTCTCCAGGCCCTATTTGTTTCCTTAATGGCTGTCATTATGATTAGGATAAGAAGAATTCTCAGTATAGTTTTAATTCACATTTAACTAATGGCAAATGAGGGTGAGCCTTATCATATGTTTATCAGTCATTAATATTTCCTCTATTGAGAATTTTCTGTCCATTTTGTTACCTTATTTATTGACTGGGTTGTTGAAATTTGTGTTGTTTAAGTTTCTGAATTCTGTGTATATTCTAGATATCAATGCTCGATCAGATATACACTATGCTGTGTACTGTCTCTTCACTCCACTACTGTTTCCTTCTCTGTGCAAAAAGATTTTTTTAAAAAAATTCCTGCTGTCCCTTATTTCCTGAGTGGCCAGAGACCTATTCAGAAATTCCTGAGTTCACCTGTGCCTATGTCTTGAAGCTTTTGTCCTGCTTTCCTCCTCTCACAATGTCAAGGTCTCAGGTCTTATGTTAAGATATTTGGCCCATTCAGTCTTAATGTAAAGACAAGACTTTCTTCATTTAGTGTGATGCAATCCTTAGTTTTGTCAATATGGCTTTTTTGAGATACATTCCCTTTATTCCTAGTTTCTTCAGAATTTTTTTTTTATCATAAAACAGTGCTAGATTTTATCAAAGGCCTTTATAGAATCTATTGAGATGATTATGCAATTTCTGTCCTCAAGTACACCGTGTGATGTATTACTTTATTGATTTACATACATTGAACTCTCCTTGCATCTTTGAAATGAAGCCAATGATCTTTTCTGAAATGTTCTTGAATTTGGTTTGCAAGTATTTTAGTGAGAAGTTTTGCATTTATGTTCTTCAGGAAGATTGAGTTATCTTGCTATTGCTCTTTTGCTATTGTTACTGTCTTTAGCTGGTTTTGGTTTAAGGGCAATGCTGGTTTTATAAAAAGAGTTTGGTAGCATTCTTTTCCTTCCTAGTACGTGGAATAGTTTGAGAAACATGGGTGTCTATTCAAAAACCTGGTAGAATTCACCTGGTGAATCCATCTAGGCCTGGACTTTTTTTTTTTTTAGTTGGGAGATTTTAAAATTATTGCTTCAATCTTGTTTCTTGTTATAGAGCTGTTTAAATTATTTACTTTGTTCTAGTTCTAGTAGGCCATATGAGAATGTATCTTTTAATATTCATTTAACAATGAAATAATGAACCTATAGTTGGCACACTCATAAATGGGCACAGTGTTGGGAGGTGAATTTTCTTTGGTTTGTACACTATGGGAGTAAGTACCATATGATTTCAAGTTCCATTTCTCTGCTAAACTCTAAGCTTCTAGCAACAAGTGGGCATTTAAATCTAAACTTAGTCAAAATTGCTGCAATTAGGAAATTCAGCCTTATTTGCAGTGATCATATGTGAAGTGTCCAATATTCATGTGTCAGTGGCCACTGTGTGCATCAGTGCAGATACGGAATAATTCTGTCATCGCCAAACACTCTGTTACTCAGCTTTGCTTAACACACATTGCAATTATTTTGCCATTTTTCAGGTAAGTTTCCTAACAAAAAATTAGTAATAAGAAAGACCCCATTTCCTCCCCTCCAATGGAACTAGCCATTGTTCTCAGATGGATCTCATGTAGCCTAGGCTGTCCTTGAACTGGCTATGTATCTGAAGTCAACCTTGAATCTCTGGTGTCCTATTTTTCCGCCTCTCAGATATGGGATTACAGGTGTGTCCTCTCACACCCAGCATCAAATGAAATTCTTATTAAGATAATTACAGACTAACATGGAGTTTCCAGAAAGAATCTAGAAAATTCCTTAACCTTTGACCAGTTTCCCAGATTTTGCTGTGCTACAGTACAATATCACTTCATGAATTGACTATAAAACAATTCACCAAGAGTGTTATGAATTGTTTTATGGCTTTGTTTATATGTATTTAGCTCTATATAATTTTGTTACACACACAAGTGTTTTATCCATTACAATCAAGACAAAGAACATGTTTCAGCTCAAGGATCACTTTTGTTACTCTTTTATAAGCAAGCATGGATCTCTTGCTTCCAACCCAGCTCTATCCTCTGGCAACCAGGTACCTATTCCCTACATGCACACTCTAATTATTCCAACAGTGCTGTATAAATGAAGCCATACAGTGTATGTCATATTAGATTCATCTGTCAACCTGACACAAAGCTAGAGATGTTTGGGAAGAATGACTCTCAGTGCAGAATTGTCTCCATCAGATTGGCTTGTGGGAGTGTGTGTGTGTGTGTGTGTGTGTGTGTGTGTGTGTGTGTGTGCACATTGGGGAACATTTCCTTAATTGCTAATCGGTGTAGGAGGGTCCATCCCACTGTGGGTGGTGCCATCCCTAGGCATAAAAGCAACTGAACATGAGTCTGGGAGCAAGCCAGTAAGCAGGGATCCTTCATCACCTCTGGTCCAGTTTCTCTTCAAGCTCCTACCTTGAATTCCTGCTTTGGCTTTCCTTGATGATAGACCACAGTCTGTAAGCTTCAACAAACTATTTCCTCCAAAAGATGTTTTTGGTTAGGGTTATATAACAGAAGCAAAACAAAAAACAAAAACAAACACACAACAATAAACAAACCAGAACAATATGTAGTTCCTTTCTTTCTTTCTTTCTTTCTTTCTTTCTTTCTTTCTTTCTTTCTTTCTTTCTTTCTTTCTTTCTTTCTTTCTTCCTTATGTTTATTTTGTTTTGTGTTTTTGAGACAGGGTCTCTCTTTGTAGCCCTGTCTGTCCTGGAACTCTCTATGTAGACCAGGCTGGTCTCAAACTCACAGAGATCCTTCTGCCTCTGCCTCTGCCTCTGCCTCTGCCTTCTAAGTGCTGAGATTAAAAATTGTGCCATTATGCCTGGCTCATTTTCTTTTTTCAGTCTCTGCAATTCAAAGACATTGGATTTTCCCTCTTATCCCACTGTCTGTCATTGGCTGACCCCTCTGTAAGACCCTAACTCTTTTTTCTTTCTTAGGACGATCCCATGTTAGAAGGATATGCACAGATTGAATTCAACAGAAGAGGCTTTCAGAGATAGCTCATGACATTCAAGGGAGTCTGAACACATAGAGGGTCCTGACAAAGCTGCACAGTGCAAGCTAGCCTGTCTTTGGTACCCCGTTGCTGTCCAGTAGGTGACAGTGCTGTCAGAGCATGACTTTGCTCTGATCTGGGATTGCTCTGTTCCTTTCTCCACTGAACTCTAAATCTCTGAGATCTGTTTCATTCCTCTTTGCAATACCAGTGTTCAGCACAGACCTGACACACAATCCATATTTGATATATGTCTTCTGATGGAAATTTTACAGTATTTATGGAGAACAGAGTCTGGGGCAATGATGAAGAGTCCCACCTTGGAGATGGTCCTGGATGGCCCCTCTTCCCCAGCCTTTCCTGGGAAGTATGTTTGCAGGGTGTGCTAGGGAAAGGACTGGTCTGGAGAGCAGAGAAGAATTTATCTGTCACCTCACTTGTAAGGGGCTCACTTAGGAGCTCTGCCTGTGATGCCACACCAGCCTTTATATGACACCTTGTGAATATTGATTCTGCCTTGTTAGCCCACATGGTGCTGAGGGCAGAGCCCAGAGCAGTCCACTTGAGTCTTCTGTGGCTGAAGACATCCCTTCCCTGTTCATTTGCTCCCCCCTTTTTGAAACAGGTTTCTCTGTGTAGCCCTGGCTGTCCTGAAACTCACTTTGTAGACCAGGCTAGCCTTGAACTCAGAAATCTGCCTGCTTTGGCCCTTCTGAGTATTGGCATTAAAGGCGAGCACCGTAATTGCCCAGGACTGGAAAGCCCTGAGCTCTAACCCCTTGGCATCTTTTCCAGCAGAACACAGAGTCATCATGTCCCCTATTATTGCTATCCACTCCCCAGGCTTTTATATCATGAGAGTTGGGCATGTCCTCACTCTGACTCATTCTGCTACCTCTTCCTCTGATTCGTCATTTTGCCTGCTCCTCGCTGTGATTCATCTCAGAAGTCTTTTCCTGTCTGACACTGACTTTTTCTGAACTCTGCTTCTTGTTTCTGCACGGGCGTCTGTCTTGGGGATTAAAGGCATGTTCTACCATTGCCTTCTGCATACTGGGATTAAAGGTACATACAATGTTGCCTTAACCATAGAAATTCTTTTCACCAAGCATTAGCACAGAGGATAGCATTAGTCTGACTAACATTCTTTCTGTATTCCATCCAGGTCTCACAGGGTTGGAATGTCATCCTTCCCCAGAGCAGCCATATTGCTGGATTAAAAGATCAAAAGATATTCCTCTACACAGAGCCCTTCTCTTTCCAAATAGCTTTGTCAGTTTTCACGTGTTCACTCTGTGGTGGACTGGTTTGTGGACTGCTTTGAATCTGGCCTGTAGAGCAGTCTTGCCAGCCTCCCTGAGTTCTCACACAGCCTGTTCCTGGGTCTCCAGCAGTGGCCCCAGCATCTCCACTGCTGTGCTGTTGATGTCCTAGCGGGAGTGGGAGCCTTCCTTCTACGTGTTCTGTCCTGACCCGTGATCTCAGCGAGTTGCCTTGAAGAGGGCACCTCAGTGTGAATCAGGGAACTCTCTCAGTTACACATGATGGCTGATAGGAGGGAGTACAAGCTGAAGGAGAGGCAAGATTTTTTTTTAAATCTGAATTACATCCCAAATTTCTATCTGATTTTAATTCCCTCTCCCCTTTCTTTCCAGCATGGGTAATGAAACCCAGGACTTTGTACATTCTGGGTCAGTGTTCTACCACTGAGTCACATCCCTAGCTCTCCCTCTGCTCCCCCTTCTTTTATATTTATTTATTTGCTTATTCATGTGTGTGCTTGTGAGTATGAGTGTGCCACCACTTTTGTGTGGAGCTCAGAGAACAATTTATGAGAGTTATTTTTTTCCTTCTACTACATGGATTCTGGGTCTTGAACTCAGGTTGTCAGGTATGGTGGCAAGCACCTTTACCCACTGAGCCCTCTTATTGGCCCTTCTTTTTCGTGAAAAAAAATTCTTGTTAAATATCTTCTATCATCAGATAAGCAAGTGCATGAAAAAGATTTCCACTTTAAAGGATCCTGGTTATATAGAGTGTTTTTCTCTGTTGAAATTCTTACTTCAGGAAATTCCCATGGTCTGGGGAGATGACTTAGATAAAATGCTTGCTATATACACATGAGAACCTAAGTCCAGATTCCCAGAACCCAGGTGAAAGTCAGGTATGGTGGCACGCACTTCTAACCCCAGTGCTAGGAGATGGAGACAGTCACAGCCTAGGGGTTCTGAAAACAGTCAGTAGAGCTGAAATGGCAAGCCCCAGGTTCAGTTAGAGACCCCAACTCAAAAAAATGAGGGAGGGGGGTGGTGAAAAGTTGGCTCAGCAGTGAAGAACACTGGCTACTCTTCCAGAGGACCAGGATTTGATTCCCAGCACCCACATCGGACAGCTCACAACCATCTGTAACTCCAGCTCCATCAGGCTCCGACACGTTTAGTCTCTAAGGCACCAGCCATCATGTATGTACACATACCCTCACACAGATACAGGTAACTAAAAATAAAATAGCCTTTTAAGAAAGAGGAGAAGTGGTTGAAAAAGACATGGCAGCATCAGTCTCTGGTCTCCACATGCACCCATATGAGTGAGTGCACCTCAGACACAGGTACAGACACATGTACAACACACACACACACACACACACACACACACAGTTAAAAAATAATTTAAAAAGTTGAGGGTTCTTGTTTCTGTAGGTGTGACACCTCCTGCCTCTTTATTAGCTGACAGGTGAGTGACAATCAGAATTTTTTAAAAACAGAGTAAGCTCTCACTGTTTGCAGTAAAGTTGTCCTCAGTGCTGTAGAGACGCAGGGAGTCTCAAGCGCAGGGAGTCTCAAGCGTCTCTTCGACACTTGTTTAGAAATGTGAGAGTCAAGCAAACCCCACTGCAAAGAATCATGGAGTCCTGGTCTAGTTGCCTTGACAGGCATGTTTTTCAGGTTTTTCAGGTTAGAGTTCGTGGCTCCTGGGGCCTGTGTGCCTTTGTGTTCCTGAGGAACTGAGGTACTCCCTTAGACAATGAAACATTCAGGCCATTTTGTGTTTTTCTATGTTCCTCAGAAATAGAAGCAAAACAGAACAATTGGTCTTAGACATTAATCTTGTATAGCTTGTATTGCTTGCAAGAGTCATGGAATCCTGACAACCTCCACGGTATTGATCCTGGCAATGGTCATTATTTTTTGTTTCTGATAAGGATATGAAAAGTCTGGTTGCTTTCAGTAAACTTGCCACAGCCTCAGTCTTGCTGGTGGCTCCCCATTCTCACTGGTCATATCAGGTAACCTTAGTCTGGTAAGTAAATGCTGGTGCTTATTTAATTTGAGGGGGGAAAAATGATAAGATTAAAAAAACAGTAAGATGAGAAACTTGGAGTGAGCACACAGGATGTGTGTCCAGCGGGGTTAGAAATGAGGGGCAGGGCTCGAAGCACTGACATTTGTTTGCAAAACTTCTGTGAAATTTGTTGCTGGCAGAAGGAGTTAAAGTGGGACAACATCAGTTGATGACCTTCTTGGAGCTCATTAGCAGACTTCAGCCTTCTTTCCCTGAGGAGAGATCTCTGGATCTCAGATCTTGGTTCTGGTTAAAAAGAGCAATTCAAGGAAAATTAGATACAAGGAGACAAAAGAAATAAATAAGTAAAGAAAGAAAGAAAGAAAGAAATCCTAGTGATGTTTTTCAGTCTTGGAAAGAGATAAAAATAGTAATTGATAAAATATATGGCACAGTTAAAACTGAAAATAAATGTGATCAGAAAGAAATTGGAAGTAACATTAAAAATAAAATAAAAATTAAAAGTTGAAAATATATTATCTAGTGTCTGTCTCTGTGGTCAGCGGTTGGTTTTCCTCTTCCTTGTGCTGATTTGTTCCCCACCCCCACTCCAATTCCCTCTGCTCCATCCCTAGCCTGCTCTATCTACTCCCTAATCCCTATTCATCAAGTGCAGGTCTCCATAACACGGAGACTGTTCTTCACCCTTTTGCTTCATCTCTTTCTGAGGTTATAAAGGAAGTTTCTTGTCCGTCCGATAAGAGATTGGTTCCTTCTAAGTTGGGGTGCAGGTGTCCAATGCAAGAGGCTGTGCATTGTGCCCAGGAGGCGGGAGAAGACATGAAGGGATTCTCTGTTTTCCAGGTGAGTGAAATGCTTGATCCCAATAAGCTGGGGTGGTGAGTTAGAAATTACATGCCTGCCTGCCCGCCCGTTTCATTTAAGACTCTTAGCGATCTTAAGTAGGCTTGTGCTCAGCATGGGGCAACTGCTCCTCTTACATCATCTCTTGTTGATTCTCTTTCCGAGGATGCTTTTGTTCCTTCCCACTGACTGGAGGATCTTTGAAAAAGTTGTCTTACTGGGGATGAATGTTTACTATGGAAGGCTGGTTATTCAGAAAGTTGTCAGGATCAAGCCATTAGAAATCAACAGAATATGTGTCCATGACTTTGGAGATGTTGGCAGGAGAAGACATGTATAGTGATGTTTGACAACAGATTATGTGTCTTGTTGAGGCTTATGGACAAACAAACTCTTCGGCATTACAGTAGGGGGTAAGTTACCAGATTCTGGAAAAAAGACAAGAACTTTCTAAAATTAGACAGGGGCCTGATGAGCCATATCAAGATTTTGTTTCCAGGCGGTCAGTCTCCTGATGGTGCGTGGAGAGGCAAGGCTGTAAAGCAACTAGTGAATGAGAAAGCTAAGTATCCATCTCGATGCTGATATTGGGTCTTCATATACTCAAGGGTTATCTCTGACTGCAGCCCTCCAAGGGCAAATGGTGCCTCAATTTCTGGTAGTCATTCAACAAGGAGAAGGGAATAAGGGTGATGGCCAAGGATGTCTTAAACATGGTCAGTATGGACACTTTAAAAGGCAGAGTCTGCAAGGAAGACAGAATGCTCCTCAGTCATGGAGACTAAAGCGCCAGGTTTATGGTCTCTAGTGTAAACTAGAAAGTCATTGGGCAGACGAATGTAAATCTAAGAGGGATAGTGAAGGACAGACTTTGCCTCAGGGAAACTGGGTCTGGTGCCTGCCCCAGATCCCACCACAATTTGGGGGATGCATTTGTTAACAGCTCAGACTTATTCTCAAGGGCAGATGTCAACCCATCAGCCCTTCATAGCCCAAGACTTCATGCATCAAGACTTTCCAGGGCAACTTCAGGCAGTCCCAGACATGATCTCAGCACTGCTGAAATGGGGCCTAGGTCATACCTACTTGTATATTTGGACTTAGTCACAAGAAGTAGTTTGGTGCCGGAGTCCAGCTCTAGTGGGTTAAGGAGCCTAGCATGGAAGTGTGGAGTTGGTGTGGTGAAGGGATGACACGTGTAGCTGTCTAAGAGATGGCCCCGAATAGCTTGAGCCTCTTTATTTATATATTTTGTTGTTACAGAGTGTTACAGAGCATTCACAGGTCCTCAGTTACATTCCAAGAAACTAGCTAACGATTCTCAGGAAGATCATCCACAGGTTCTCTTCTCAGACACTTTATTTCCCTCAGGCAGTCACTTAACCTCCTTTTAGCAAGCAGAGTTATAATATTTGATCAAACACATCTTCATGGTCACTGTGGTTAGCACACTGTGTCTCATCCCCTCGGCACATACAGTTATTCGAGCTTGCAGGTTCTTACCTCAATCTGCTTTAGCAGCATTCACCTTTTTATCCTGCGTGTTCATTGCCCAGATAAGATTTAATCTGTTAGCACAAGAACTGATTAGCTCTTGGCCTTCTGTTTCCTGACTGACTACCGTCTTGATACCAAAACAGATGGGCTTCTTGTTCTTGAATTAATGGCTTTATCTTTGTATGTACTCATTAATTTTTGGATCCATCTTTGTAAAAGCTGTTTTCCACAATATGATATACTTTTCTGAGAATAATCATGGGCCTCAGGAAATTGTGTGATCTCTATATGTCCTTCTCCAAACTTACCTGGGTTTTAAGTCACCCCAGGAGCCATTATCTCAACATTTGCATGTTCAAATGAATCCACCTCAGAGTTACTAGGAGGTTTCTTCTGAGCCACTACTGCACTAGCCACAGACAATGTGAAAGGAAATAGTTAACAAGAGCATACATGATATTATACTAGAGAGAAGGAATAAACCCTAACCCTAACCCTTGGGTCCTTGCCACCAGGAGAGCTATCCATCAGTGCGGACCATGAAAGACTTGCAGATTTTTCCAGGAGTTACAGGTTGTGATTATAGTGGTGAGATGAAAGTTATGGCATCTGCCCCTGCTGGCATCCAAACTGTAGAAAAGGGACAAAGTATTGCTCAATTGTTATTGATTCCAGTGTTGATGTTTAATCGGTTGAAGTCTCTTCAGGAACGGGGGACAGAATGTTTTGGGTCCACAGATGTGTACTGAGTGGAATCAGTTACTAAAGATCAGCCCACCATGCCCCTATGAATAGATGGTAAGAAATCTGAAAGATTGTTAGATACTGGCACCAATGTTTCAAATTTTTCTTACCAGTCCTGGCCCTCCTACTGATCTCTTCAAAGTACCAAGCAGAGCTCCAAGGAGTGGGAGTTTCTCATGAATTCCACAGTTCAAAAATTCTTAATTGGAAAACTGATGATGGTCATTCAGGTCCCTTCCAGCTTTATGTGCTGCAAGGGTTGGCAGTTAATTTATGGGGAAGAGATGTCTTTCAAAGTCTAGGTATATATCTCTTTGTGCCCAATACCTCTGATGAACACATGATGCTCCACAAGGACAGATTCCTGGAATGGATCTGGGAAAAGAGTTGCAGGGAATAACTAAATCTTTGAATCCTACTCCAAAAGCTAATAGACAAAGTTTGGGGTATTTTTCCTAGGGCTGCTGAGAAGTATCATGCAGATCCTATAACCTGGCTTTCTGAGGATCCCATCTGGGTTGATAACTGGTCCTTTCTTAAAGGGAAGGGTTTCCAATCACAAATAAGCTCAAGAACAAAATTAAAATAATGTTACATAGGAAACAAGAAATAGAAATGTGAGAGTAGTTTTTTTTTAAGCCAATAAGGAAAAGTCACAATAATTATAAATGTGGAGGACTAGGAGAAGGAGGAAATACAAGAAGAAAATAGAAAGAGGTTGGTAAGATGGCTCAGCAGGTATAAGTGCTTGCTGCTAAGGTCAATGAACTGAGTTCGATTCCTGGGACCCATATGATGGAAGGAGAAAACCAATTCCTGCAAGTTGACCTCTGATCTCCCCATGTGGCCCATGTGCACATGCACAGAAAAATGAGAGTAAATGTAATTAAAAAAAATTTTTAAAAGGAAAAAATCCTAACAGTGAAAAAAAAATCACAAACAAAATTATAAGAGGAATAACAAAAAAAAAATGCAAAAAAATACACTGAAGTAAAAAATACTGCTAAGGATGAAATAATGTAAAAGAAAAGAGAAACAAGGGGGGGAATCATAAGAGTCAAAAGTGAAAGGTGCAGCAGCAATGTCTGCACAGAGGAGGAAGGCCCTGTGCTCTGTTGTGGGCTCCTTAAGGCCAATGTTCTGTTGTCAGCTAGCGCTGATTTCCCCTTAGTAGTTTTTTCTTCCTGTTCCAGAGCTATTGCTGACCATACTTAGCTTTGTAGTCTGTGGCTGGGCAGGTTGTCACAGCCTTCTGAGACTCCCCAGATCTTTACATATTGGGTAGCTAATGGCTCAGCTGGGCGGTGTCACCCGAGAGCACTGGGAATGTGGGAGCAACCTCAATACTGAGGTCTGCACAATCAAATAGTCTTATAAAAATTAAACCTACAGTCTACGGGCGGGACACATTTCTTGGGGTGATTCACAGCATGTCCCTGCAGGGAGAGTGTGTTTATCAAGTTTTGTCTGTGTTAAGGCATTTATTGGACTGTGGTTGAAAGTGCTGACATTTGTGTTTGCCCAAGGTCAGTT